>CM031869.1:96437-127970 GCA_018697195.1 Certhia americana | reverse complement strand
GTTTGGGCTCAGGTTCAGGTTTGGGCTCAGGTTCAGGTTTGGGCTCAGGTTCAAGCTCGGGCACAGGTTCAGGCTCGGGCACAGGTTTGGGATCAATTTCGGGCTCAAGTTCAGGTTTGGACTCGGACTTGGGCTCGGGCTCAGGTTCAGGTTTGGGCTCAGGTTCACGTTCTGGCCCTGGTTCGGGTTCGGGCTCAGGCAGCGCAGACCCGGCACGGCTGCAGCCCGCTCTCGTCACACGCCGGACACCGCAGAGCCCGGTAGGATTCCCGGAATCTGTTTGCCAGCATCGAGAACTTGCTTCCATGGCACAGTGAGCAGGGAGCACAGCCTGAGCCTTTGCACTGGGAGCAGCCGTATTCAGCACTGCCCTCCTGGAGAAGACAGCAGGAAAAAAAATCTGTTAGTGAGCGTGATACCAAAGTCAGAACATCCAGAAAGAGGGAAATCCTGTCTCCCGGTCTTTGCCATCAGATTGCTCCTAACACACCACTCTGCCTATGACAATCAGTTCTCCACAGCAAGGATTTTGACAAAAAGGCTCCCACATGCTTGGGGACAATTTGTGGCTACTGCTAGAAAATGAGAAGTTAATGTGGGTTTATAACACAGCACTCCAAACTCATCTTTCTCCTCTGCACATCTCCACCCATCCCCCTGTCGTTTCTTATCACACCATTTCCACTCTGCAGCCTCAGGTGTGAGCCACGCTTCATTTCTTCAGGGATTGCTCGTCACCCTCTCTCCCCAAATCCCTCATCACCACCATGCACACCTTCTGTCAAGCTGTCTTTTGTGCCTGCCTCTCTCCCACCGTGCCAGGCAGCCTCTTTCAAATCCTACCTTGAAATTCTTGGGGGCAGAAGGACCATGGTGACCCATGCTCAGTACAGGCCAGACTCAGTTCCATGAAACTCTGTCAGCTCCACATGACAACATTAGGCTTTGTGGGATCAAATCATGGTCAGACTAATTGGGATTCTGACCAACAAAGACTCCCCCGTGAGAAAGCAAATGTAAGGCACAGCCTTATTTCAGCTGATACTACAACTTTAGCCTGAAGCAGTCTCAGCCACAGAGCAGCTGTGTTTAGCCTTGTCAGGCTGGAGAAACTCTGGCCTGCTCTTCTCCCACTGGGAGAGGTGACAAGGGATGGAGCCCAGCCAAGCTCTGTAAATGCCACCCATCTCCGGGGGAAGAAATCAGTGGGAGACATGAGCACCTGGAACCAGCACTGCTGTCCCCAGAGCATGACCTCAGCACAGTGTTGGTCATTATCTCCTGAGGGAAACGAGGAACAGCTTTTTATCCAAACTAACTTGGGACCCAGATACAGAGCTGGATGGGGCTTGGGTGGTTTGACCAAGGCAAAAAGCACTTCCCTTTTTCTCTTACCTGCACATACTGGTTGCAAGTGATCTTATTCTCCACATCTCTTTTATGTCCACCACTAAATCGTTCTTTCTTGTCCCGGTACACGAAGGTCCAGTCATTGATTCCCTCAGTCTGGATAATTCTTCTCATGAGCTCTTTCTGGTCCATCGGTGCACGGATGATTTTCAGGTTATTGGTGTAGATGATGATCTTGCCAAAATCTACAACTGGGGAAGTCTGAAGAAGGAAATTAACCAGTGCCTCACCAGTATAAACTCATTCTGCAAAGACTGATGGTCACTGAGCTTCCATAAGAGCATCCCCTCCTCCAGCTTCCCTGACCACCCCTAGAGCATCCAGCAATTGATGGAGGTACAGCCCTAATGGGTGAATTTAGGTTTTTTTCTAGTCATTTTAAAGTTAGACTTGGTCAAACATTTCCCTGAGAGCAGCACTTTGCTGACCTGGTCCCTCCTCCCTGGGTGTCATATGGAGTTACTGGGGGCTATTGTTTTACACACTCCTCATATTTCAAAGTGTCTCTGTCAAGGAGCCAAAGGAGACATTCTCCTAAGAACACGCTGAGTCCCATCAGCTGCCATGAGGTGTCTGGTGCTCTCCTGGCACCAGCTGCCCCGTGGGGAGAAGCAGGAGGGGCAGGCAGGTGAGCACAAGCCCTGCCCACCTGCAGGAGGTGAGAGCCCCGTGTGTGTGTTACAGACACGGCGTCTCCAAGCACCCAGCCTGTGCGGATGCAGCACAGGCTGGCACTGGACAGTGTGGTTACTCGAGGTATCTGTGGCTGTGCAGCCTGGGGAGGGAGAGGAGCCTTATGCAAAACAAATTAACGGGGTGGATAAGATCACAGTGGTGCACTGTCTTTGGGCAGGAGAGATTCCTCGTGGTCTGATGTTCTCAGGAAATCAACATGTCCAGTGTGTCCAGGTCAAATATCAGCCATCTGGGTTTCCCACGCACAGCTTTGATGAGCACCAGGAATTAACAGACATTCCATGTGTTCAAATCAAGGCCATGAAAACTATTTACACCTATTGTGCGTGTACTGCCTCTTTATTAGGACTAAAGAAACACTTCTCTATCAGTGGCAATAATTATATGTTGAGAAAATAGCCAGTGAAACTAAGCTGGGATTGTTAAGGTAGCCAAAGAGGAATTCAGGCTGCCAGAGGATGCAGACACCTGGTACCCTGATGGCAGCACTGGCTTCCTGCCAGCTGAAGTCACACAACTTTAATATTTTAAACACATTTAATTAACTTAACCTCCTCCTTAATTTGACTGATCTAGATGCAGCAGGATTCCCATGCACAGATACCAATCTGTATGGAAATGCTCTCCTTTACCCAATGGACAGATGCAGATCCACACTGGGAAAAGCCAGAGCACAGCTGGAGCACAGCTGGCAGATGCTGTTCCCTCCTGCCTGCACTGCTGCAGATCCTGAGGATCCTGCCACGTGTGGCACCTCCAGCATACAGAATTCCTGGAATAACAGCTGGAATAACCACCCTTTTCAAGCCCTGACCAGACAGTTTTATCTGGATGGCTGCAGTGTGAGCCTGCTGTCCCCACATCACTGCGAGCAGGATTTAACCCGGAGCAGGGGCAGCACTTACCCTGCAGGCGCTGGCGCCGGCCAGGCAGTCGCTGAGCAGGGGCACGGTCCCCGTGAGCCCGTGTTTCTGATCCTCTCGGAAGATGCTGATCCTCTGGGCAGTCAGGGCCGTGGGCCAGTAGAACCTGTTCCCTGGCACCTCCCCAGCCCCGCACAGGGGGTCCTCTGGCTCGAAGCTGTGGCGCAGGAAGCTCCGGGAGTGCTCCTTGGCCGGGGGCTCGAGTTCCTGCCCATCCTCATAGACCTGCTTCAGCACTCGCCCACTGTAGGCTGAGGAGATTTTAAACCTCACCTTGCGGGGCCGTCCCTCGTGCCGCTGGCTGAGTTTCTTCTGGGGCTCATCCATCCTTGGGATTCCAAGCTGCGGGTCCTGGAGATCAGCTCCAAGAGCTTTGGGTCCAAAAGAAAACACATCCAGCTTCCCCCCGCCACATGATGTATAATTCAAGGTTTCTAGTAGTTCCTCTCATCTTACAGCAAAACTGACACCACTCTATTAAATATTGATAGGAATTCACAAAGAGAAAATATCACTGGGAGTGAAGTCAAAAGCAGGTTGGTGAGGGGGGCCAGGCTGGACACCACAGGAAGAAAGGAGTTAACCTGGAAGGAGAGGATTAAATAGGAAACTCTATCCATGTTTCTGAAACCATGGAAATGTTTCTGCCATTGTGCTAAGAACTACCCCGAATACATCATCCCAGTAGCTTTTCATCATTTTCTGACAAGGTAAAATGTTTAAAAGACAAGTTCAGAGAAAAAGCAATTCAACCTCACAAATTGCAAATGTGAATAATTCCTCTCCCATTCTCACACTGAAACCCTGGGAGCACAAAGCTCAGTTTCATTTTAATCTAATGCGTTCCTCTACAGGTCATGAGATCTAATTAAGATATTCTTTCATTAGTGCTCAATCCCTATTTGTAATTCTTGATGCCTTTGAGGGCTTTTTAGACCATCCTGGGTTTGGTTTTCATTTTTCATCACCTCATGCAGCTGAGGGACTTCATTTCCCCAGCACTCCCAAACCTCCATCTCGGGGCAGCCACCCGACCCATGCACCTCCCAGAACAGCCCATCCTCAGAGATCCCACCTGTTCCCAGAGCTGCCCCTCACTGCCCTGGCTCTGTCACAGAGGGGTTTGGTTCCTGTGCCTGGCCCCAGCTGGGCATCTCGAGCTCCTCTGACCTTTCAAAGGGGAAAATTAAGGGTATGTATGGTACACAACACATCTACAGCTAGCTGCTGTCTGGGCTTTAAACATCTCCCAACGCCTACCTGAATCACGTAGGTCCCCAACAGGAGTTAAAATCTCTTTTTTTTTTTTTTTTTTTTTTGAGTTCCAAGATTTTAGTATACATATTCACCATTACACCTCAAGGGGGATTCTGCCTTGGCAGGATGTAGGCAGAGAGCTTCATTTAATTTCTTTCAGTTCAAACCCAGCACTGTTAAAGCTTAATGCTCTCAATAGGTTAATTCATTATGTCTTTTAAACCTTTGTTAATGAAATCCTAGGATGACAGTGTAGAAGCTGCCTGTGAATAATTCCACTGCACAGACCTTCCACCAACCAAACAGCCACCACAAGCAGCTCCTGTCACGACAGATGCTGCTCTGAGGGTCCCTTGGGCTGCTGGAAGCCTCCTCACAAGGACTTGTGAAAATTTCTTGTCCCAAGAGCAGCCTGAGCACACCTGGGTGAGCACAGAGCCCCGGAGCTGCCACCTTGCCAATGCCAGGCTCCCATCCCATCTCACCCGGGGCAGGCACACTTCATATGGGAACTCTGATCTGCAGGAATCACACTCAGCTCTGGGGAAGCCTGATGCACCCCTTTCCCTGTGAGCCCTACAGAATCAGGGTTGCTGCTTTCCAAAGTGGCCATAACTGCACAAATGGCACTGTGTGATGTACCTCAGCTGGAGTTCATTTCATTGAGGGAGCAATCAGACAGGAAAGGAAGCTGAAAGCAGAAATGAGAGAGCAGAGCAGAGCAGCACTGTGAGCAGAGCAGAGCAGCTGGTGGCTGTACAGTTACTCACAGGTGCTGCAGCAGCTCAGACCCACCTGGTGCTGAGATGGTGAGGATGGAACAGCCCATCCTCTGCAGGGTTCAGCCAGCCCGGGGCTCCTGCTGCCCCAGGGCGCTGCAGCCACACAGTCCCCGGGTCAGCCCAGGGCCAGCACACGGAGGAGCTGCTCCTCCCTCACTCCCAGAGCCACACGCTTGTTTGTGTCCATGTGCTGATGACTCTTGCAAAGAAAAGAACCCCAAACGGCCATCCTGCCTTTCTTAGCCCTTCTGAACACCTCGAGTCATGCTTCCACATTAAATATCCCAAACGGGGACTTTCCAGGCGGTGTCTGGGGGGGCCATCCTCAGTGCCACCCTGAGCCCTGGAGCCCCAGGGTGACGGGGCAAGTGCTCAGCGTTGGGGGGGTGGCATGGGCCAGTGAGGGATGCAGGAGCCCCGGAAGGGATGGGTGCGGGGTGCAGGAGCCCCGGCAGGGATGGGTGCGGGATGCAGGAGCCCCGGCAGGGATGGGTGCGGGGTGCAGGAGCCTCAGCACCCATGGGTGCGGGATGCAGGAGCCCCCGCCGCCCGCACGGCCCCGCAGCTCCCGGGGCCAGCGCGGGTTCGTTTCCCACAGCTTGCACGAGCCTTACTAAAAATACAACAAAAATAATTTTGCATTCAACAGTGAAATCATTGAGTTGCACGACCTAGATCATCACAGCACTATATTTGACTTCAGACTCTGTTCCACTGCATTTTAATGACATCTGTCTTTCGAGCGTGGGGCCTCTCCTCTCAGCGCAGCACGGGCGGATCGGGAGCGGGGGGGATCGGCAGAGCCCCGGGCCAGCCCCCGCCCCAACGAGCTGCCATTGCTGGAAGAAGAGCCTCGGTGAGCTGGACTTTGAAGGCGTGTTTCCACCTGCAAGTTTTGCTGGAAAATAATTTGTTGTGCTGTGCTTCCCTAGAGCAAGCACTGGTGCCCTCCCTCCCCTGCACAGGGAGCACAGGGCGAGGAGCACTGGGCTGGGGGTGTTCAGGGCTATCCCACCCCCCAGAGCTGCTCTGCCACTCACTCTGAGCTCGTGCATCCTTTGCCAATCAGAAGCTGATTGCTCTCTGTCAGCCCTGGATCAGCAACCCCCACCACTGGCATTCCCGAGCATCCCTCCTTATCCAAACCCCGTGTTCCAAGGACTGACGCCCCCTCCCCAGGCCGAGGGGCTGGGCACAGCAGGGTGGGGCCGGCAGTGCTGCGGGGAGAAGCAGCATCCTCCTGCACAGGGCAGCTCCAGCAGCACGGCTGGGCACGGCTTCAGCCCAGAGCTGGATCCTCTGGTGCAAACATCTCACCTGGGCACCTAGCCAGCTCTGAACTGAGCTGTGATGTCATCTGCATCATCTGCCTTCATGAAGGGGCTGACAGGGTTTCCTTCTGTGCTCGGCCTCCTGTTTTCACAGAAACGCCAGGTTATTTAAAATTCTGGTACTTCAACAGCCCACTGAGCTGGATTCACAGGTCATGAGGGTGCACAGACACACAGCTGCCTGCACACACCTTCACACACACACCGTGAGCCCACGAGACTCCCATCTTCCAGAGATCCAAGCAAAGGAGGTTTCCCTGTGCCGGCACAAGGCAGGGCCCGCTGCACATTCCTGGAGGCTGAAGTCAGCGGGAGCGGAGGACACCCAGCACCTCCAGGAGAGCGGGCAGGCTCCGGGATGAAAGCCAGCTTACTCTGCACCTACCTAAGTAAGCACAAAAATCCTGAAGTCACAAGGAAACAAAGGAAAAAAAACAGGGAAAAAACTTCAAAGAGGGAAATTCCCAGGTGCTGAGTTTTACCTATGGATACAACTCTCTCCGGGCTTCTCCTGAGAGCAGCAGCACGGCCTGGGAGCAGAGCCCAGAACATGTGTGCAGCGGGCAAGGGCCAGCCCAGGCACTGCCCAGCCAGCCCCCAGGAGCACACAGGGCAGAGAATTCCCTGCTGGATGAACCCACCTGGCACTGGCAACGAGCACCTGAGAGCACTGCTCTGCCCTACCAGAGACTGCAGACATGGAAACTGCTCCTCCAGCACCAGGAAAACCCAGCACGAGGGCCCAAGCCCCCTGTGTGCCCCCAGCCCACAGGGAGCACTGCTCTGCAAGCAGGAGCTGTGGCAAAAACCAATTCAAACTGAGCCCCCGGGTCACAACCTGCCCAGAGCAAGCAGCAGCAAAGAGCTGAACTGGGCTCTCCCTGACCCAGTAAAGCAGCAGCACACCTGCAGTGACCTGCAGAGCTTGGGGCACTGCTCACCCATCCATGCTGCCCCTCTTGTACTGCACCAGCCCCTCCTGGAGCTGGGGGCTTCAGAGCAGCAGGATTTATAGCCTGTTCCTGGCTGCAGCACTCACTGGTGGGCAGGAGCACCTGGGAGCACTGAAGGAGATGCAGCCCTGCAAACAGTGGGGTCATTTCCATGTGTTTAATTAGGGAACTGTAGCCTGATGCTTTCTGGGCTCAAACCGATGTAGAGACCACTGTTCAGGTCCATACTACCTGGAAGCCCTGATTTCTTGTCTTGGAGAATTAAAACTGCATCCCTGCAGGTCCCAGAGGAGCAGGATGCTGAGCTGGGTGTTCCATGGTTCTGCTCTGCACTGAAGGGAAAAGGATGAATGTACCCAAAAGCCCAGAGCTGGTGGGGGGCACTGGGTGCTCTGCTGAGGGGCCAGGGGCTCACAGGCAGCTTCAGCTGCCAGCAGAGGAGCGGAGGCTGCCCACTGCCCCACCTCACCCTGTGAGGAAGCTCCAGCCCTGGGCTGTGCAGCTCAGAGGTATCAGAGCTGGTTTTGTCTCTGTCCCACGATCTCCCAGGCCTGGTGTCAGCTTTGATCACCCCCATTCCATTCCTGCCAGGTGCAGGGACCAGGCTGAAGGAGGAGGAAGAGGAGGAGGAGCAGGAGGAGGTGGCCTGGGTGACCTCCCCAGTCACAGGAAGGACACATCCATCCTCTCTCACTGTTGCTCAGCCTGGTTCCACCGCCAACTACTCCTAATGACACTTCAACAAACACACAACAATCTGTCTTCATGAAAATCAGTGAATAAATTTAATTTAAAAATACTTTTCTATTTCTGGACAGGCACCACTCTGCTCCAGCTACTTCAGAATCAGCTGAAGCCTTCACAGTACCCAACAGCCAGACTGCACAAGGCTGTAATGGCAAAACACAGCATTCAACCCTCTGTGAGATTAATAAACAGCTCCCCTAACCCCTCCTCTTTATGAAGTGTAGATGGGGTCTCAGTGTTTGGCTTCTATCCTCCAGCTGATGTGTACCTACCTCATGAAAGGGAAAAAAGGCCAAGAAAGCCTGAAGCACACAGCTCCCCGAGGTTTGTGCCCCTGGTGCCCCTCGGGGCCCTTGGGAGCAGGGAAGGGGTGGCTGCTGGTGCTGCCCAGCACTGGACACCAGGCATTGCTTTGGGAGGTGGAATGTTCTAGAGAGGCTCTTTCTCTGCTGGCTGCAGGTCCCCCCACTCTGCACATCCCTGCAGAGTCACGCTGGCCTAATTATGTCTTCAAGCAAGCACAAGTTATTTACTGAACGTGCTGGGTTCTGCTCTCAGAGCCCACGGCCAATGCCCACAGCTGGTGGGCACTGCCCGCAGGAGCAGCCAGCCCTGACCAGGAGGAACATTCCCCTCCTCCCCTTGGGGCCTGCAGACACAGGCAGGTCCTGCCATTCACCCCTTGCAGCAGCAGCACTGGGCGCCGTGTTTGTGGGTGGCTGGGAGGATGAGCTGCCAGCTCAGATCTATAATCTGTAGCAGCTTGTAAGAGGCACCCCCTCTCCCTGCCCTCCAGGAGCTAAAAACAGCCTGAAAGGTCCCTCTTCCCCCGGGAAGGAGGCATGTGGCATCCACCTGCATGGTGCAGAGTGCCTGAGGCTTTTTATACCCCTGGAGGTGCCACCGTGCTGTGCCCTCTCCTGGCACACAGAGCCCTGGCTGCAGCAGTGCTGCAGTGGCCACTGAACCCCAGCCCAGGGCCCCCATGGATCCTGTGGGATGATGAGGACACAGCACATTTACACTTTGCTTTGGGATCCGTTGGAGCTGTTTTCTGAGTCACTGCTGGAGTTGGGGGAAGCCAAAAGAGGCATGGCCCAGGGGAGATGTGTGTGCAACCACTTGGTGTGGAACCAAAGGTGGGCACATTGCTCTCAATGTTGTGTCCCAAATTCCAGCTACAGAGCTGATCAACCTCTGTGTGTGACCCAGTCTTGCAACACACATTTCAGCTGCTCCATCCCTTCAGCACCAGGCATCCATCCCCTGGAAGCTGCAGAGGGCTCCTGTGGATCAGTGGGGCCGTGCCCAGGCAGAGCCCTCTGCAGCAGTGGCACTGCCTGCAGCCCCAGAGCAGCATCCCATCCCACTGCAGCCAGCCCTGAGCTAATTACAGCATCAGCACCACAGACTGCTGAAATGAAAGGGAAGGGAAGGATGAGCAGCTTTACAGCTCTGCCTTTATTTTTTAACCCAAATTACAGAGTCCTGTTGGAAGAGAGAGGCTGTGACAGGTAGTAAAGTTCAATGGAATGGTCTGAGTGTGAAATGGAAAACCAGGAAAGCCTCACATCCTGATCCCAAATTGGACATTGATATGCTGTGTGGCCTCGTCTCCTGGTTTCCTCCATGCTGGGGAGAGGGGGATGCTTGGACTGAGGGCATTCCAGAGATGAATTAGCTTTTGGGAAGTGTTTTGATGATTTAACATGTTACATAAATGTAAGTGTTAGCACAGACAGCTTTTGTATTGCAGCAGAAGCAGAGAGTGCAGCCTGGATTGGAGCCTCTCTTGGCTGCTCTGGCAGCTCAGAAGCTGTCAGCTGGAAAAGCCCTGACCCCACCTGGGCCATCAGACCCTGTGCCCCAGGCAGCAAGGCCCAGAGCATATCCCTGGTGGCATTCCCAAGAGATGGAGAGCACAGGGGCCTTCCTGCAATCACCCCTGTCACTGAAGGCCCTCAGGGAGCCCCACCCCCCTGATCCCCCGACCCTCCAAGTATGCTCAGCATGGCTGGATTCCCCAGCCTGGCCCCTCCTGAGGTGCCTGTGAGGTACTCAGGCACTCCAGCTGTGGCCAGTGGGTTCCCTTGGGAATTCAGCAGGAGCTGTGCATGGCACTGTGCCTGTGTGACCCCCCAGCAAAGCCTCAGTTCCACACATTGCTCTGAGAGTGCAGCCTGGCCCTTAAAGAGCAGGAAAACCGAGGGAGCACTCACCAAACAGACCTGGTGAGTGAGCTGAGCAGGAGCCAGCATGCAGAAAACCATCCCCTCAACTTCATTTCCAGCACCTCCCCACTGCAGGGTAGTTCACAATCCAGTGTCCTTTCTAATCTAATCATGAAAATACAAACCGAGTGCTAAACACAGAGCTCAAATAGGGAAGAATATGTAAAAAAGAACAACCACCTTCACCACCCTTGTTTTCAGTCAAGTTTATGTCATTATTTTCTAGAAGCACTGGCAGAGGGGCTGATGCTGCTTGCAGCATCACTCATTCAGCAGTGTGTGCCCCCCCAGCCCAGCACACAGCTCCGTGTGACAGACTACAAAGCTGCACCAAAGCAAAAGGAAACTTGAGATGAAGCAGAGTGAGGTCATTGGTTCCTGGCACTATCCTGAAGATGTTTGTCAACATTTTAGTTTAACCAAATGGCCACTGTATTACAGAAATACAGAAATATTTTGTTTCAACAGAATCAGGTTCTGGGGAGGAGAACTTTTGAAAAAACATATTAACCCTTTCCACAGTGTACTTCTAAAGAATCCTGAGAGCAGGGCAGGGACAGCTGCAGCCTGATGGTGTTATCTGAAACATCTTTGGACCTACAGTCTTGTTCTCTAATATTTGTAATACTCTTATGTTGGAAAAACAGGGCTGGAACACGGCAAGGTTTGTAAGGAAAATCGTCTTGGACCTTAACTGTCCCTCCTGCTCTCCTTAGGCAATCCATCAGTATGTGCGAGCAGGCAGACCCGAGATAGGAATTCAGCTGATAAAGGGAATGAAATGTCCCGTGAGATGGTCCCTGGCCTCCCTTGCCGAAGCCGGGCGGGACGGGCCCCCCAGAGCCCTCTGGCTGTTTCTGGGCTCAGGTCTCGCTGGTTCGGCTGGCACACGGACCCTGCCCGCAGGCAGCAGGCTCTGGCCGTGCTCAGCACCGAGCTGTGCCCCCCTCGCCCCAGCACCAGCCGGTTGCCGACCAGCCTGGATCCGGGAAGGCTGCTGGAGCTCAGGACGGCCCCAGAAGGCAGCAGACGGTCCGCCTGGCCCTGCTGGCGCTGTCCCTGCCCCCGGTGCTGTCCAGGTGAGCATCCCCAGGGTCGCTGCCCGTCGGGAGCAGCCGGTACAAAAGCCGGGTCCGGACCGGGTCTGGCACACGCTGCTGCCGCGGCAGGACCGTGCCAGCCCCTGGTGCCAGGGCTGCCCTGGGCGCTCGGGACATCGCGGCCGAGCTGCGGGGCCGCTGCAGGCCCGGGCTTGAGCCGCAGCCTGGAGCCGGGAGCCGAACAGGTCGGGCGGCTCCGGGCTGTGGGAGGAATAATCGCTGCGGTTGATTCAGCGAGCTGAGGCAGCCAAACCGGGCGAGGATGGCACTGCGGAGCACCCGCGGCACTGCCAGGTGCCCCGGCGAGCGGCGGACTCTGAAGGACTTTTCCGGGGCTCTTTTCTAGAGCTGCTGCGGAGCGGGCAGGGAGAGAGCCCCGCTGGCACCGCCTGCGAGCGGGGGCGGCCGGTCCGAGTGCGAGGGTGTGCACAGCCGGAGCCCAGCACCGACAGGTCGGGGCTGATGTTTATCAGGGACTCTCATCTCCTGAGCTGGTGAATTTTTCCGTGCCGTGTCAGTCCTGCTGCGCGGAGCAGCAGCGCTGCAATCCGCCCTGCGCTCGGGGCAGCGCCCGGCCCGGCCCGGGACCCTCTGCCCGGCCAGCAGGACCCGGGGCTGCGGTGCCCTCGCTCCAGCTGAGTCAGGAGTGACTCATTTCAAACCGGGCTGCAGCGCAGCCAGTGCCTTCGCAGATTGGCTGGCGAGCGCAGCTCCGGCTGTAGGTGGCTGCGTTACCCGCTCCAGCAGCGCAGCTCTGCTCCCTGCTCCCTCCTCCTCCTCGCCCTCCGTGCAGGAGAGCTGCCTGAGCCCGGCTCAGGAGGGCATCTCAGCCGGCCCCGGTGGATGTGGGGTGTGGATGGCCCCGGCTGCGCTCCCGAAAGGGTTCTGCGCTGAAGATGGATGACTTGGCTCTCCTTGACCTGTTGGAGTGTCCCGTGTGCTTTGAAAAGCTCGACGCCACAGCAAAGGTGCTGCCGTGCCAGCACACGTTCTGCAAGCCCTGTCTGCAGAGGATCCTGAAATCCCAGAAGGAGCTCCGGTGCCCCGAGTGCAGGACCCTGGTCCTGGGCAGCATTGAGCAGCTGCCCTCCAACCTGCTCCTCATTCGCCTCCTGGATGGAGTCAGGTGTGGACAAAACATCACCAGGTTTGGCTCGATGCAGAGGTCGGGGGTCCTGTCCTCCCCTGCCTCCATCAGGAGGGTCCCCAGGGGGCTGCAGCTGCATCAGCACCGGCTGGCAACGAACCCCAGGATCCACACGGAAGGGGTAAGGAGGTTCTTAGTTCTTTCTTCTGCCCATGAGTGTAGAAAGGTTCCTGCTGTGTGCCCAGAGCCAGGAGCCTTCTCTGCTAGCAGCACTGCAGAGTGAAGTAAGACTGAGTGTTTTGTTTGCAAATTTCGCTGCTGTTTCGATGTGACATTTGACTGTTTCAAGTTCACCACAGCAGAAATTGACTCCCAGGCTGAGACAAAGCCAGCCTGCCCTTCTCCTTACAAAAACTTCCCAGCAGCTCTTTTCTCCCAGTTTTCAGATGCCTCCTGGTTTTTGAGGGCATTTCAGGTGCTAGGACTTTCGGGCAATACACTGCTTTTGACTGATAGTAATTAAGTCAGTAATTGCAGAGCTGGAACTGTTAGTGGTGGAGAAGGTATTTCCATAGCTGCACCTCAGTTTCCCTGCATTGAAAGAGGGGGGTGCTCAGTGATGCTGCTGCTGCTGTTCCTTCCAAAGTTCTTGGAGGTTCACTAGTTAAAAAAATGAAATTTGACTCACGACTGTACCTAGGGATGATTTACTAGGTTAATTTTAAACTTCTAAGTACTTTCCATCATTTTCTTTAACAATACAAAAGCTTTTCTTGGCTAATGAGGACGTGCTATTAGACATGTTAAAAGAGCTTGGCTCAGATGGAATTTAGGGTAGAGACTTGTGGCTTCACCTTCCGCACATCATATTCCTGGAATTCCATTTCTCTCACCTGAACTGTTCTGTACAATGTCCCTAAACCCTTTCAGTAACACTCAAAAGCTTGGCTTTAGGGGCAGTTGGATCCCAGGCAGGCTGGGCACAGGTGGTGTGCCCTGCACTGGAGCCGTGCAGGTGTTCTGTGTCCTGTGGGTGTGAGCTGGCACGTGTAGCCCAGGGATCTCTGTGGTGTCGATGGATCTGATGTTGATGGAATCTGGATGGATCACACCTCAAAACCAGGCTTCCCTCGGGAGCTGCTGTCCCTGGTGTTCCAGCTGTGCAGCCCGAGGCCCCATGTCCCTTTCCTGGGACACAGCACAGCCAGGGGCTGTGGGTGACACTGCCCAGCCCAGAGCACTCCTGCTACAGCCCCGGGAGGGGCAGGGGCCAGGGGCAGACTGGAGCTGGTCCTTGGGCTGCCAGGGGCTCCCTCCACAGGGCCCTGCTCTGAGCCAGACCCTTGCTGGGAGCCACCAGCTCTCCAGAGGAGCTGCTGGGGCCATCCGTGCAAGGGACAAGCCACCCAACAGTGACAGGTTTCAGTCACTGCCATCCCGGGCAGCATTCCAGCTGACAAGGAGAATGTTGTAATTTTTCCAACTGGACTCTCCTGGCCCTGGATAAAAGAGCACAAATACACTTGTCTGGTTTTCTTCTCTCTCACTCATTTCTTGTTTCTTTAACTGGTTCTCAGAGCAGGCAGGAACTTGCTGCTGGTATAATATGGCAACATCCATCCATCTAGAGCTCCCAAAAGCTTTTGAGACCAACTTTAGACCAAACCTCGGGGGAATCTGCAGAGCCAGTGAGCACTGGGGGAGCAGTGGCTGTGGCTGGCTCCCTGGCACTGGGACAGCCCTCTGAGCTCCTGTGCCTCTCTGGGAAGGGATATAAAACACATTACACTGAAACACTCTTAGACTTAATTAGTTACTTAATCATAAAACACTTTGGAATCCTCTGCTGCAAGGTGAAGAATGCAACGTATTAGTCATATTTTGGTTTTAGTGGTTTTAAATACCTGCTTTCAGGACCAGATGTTACTTTGGCTACTCCAATGGGGTGTTAATGGATTTGGAGCCTCCCCTGAGCTGGCACTCGGTGACAGCAGCACGTCACCCAGCAGAGCAGGGACACATTTGGAAGTGCCTGAGCAGGGCAAAGATGAGACAGTGATGAGGGTGACTTGTCATCACCCTGCCCCATGGATGTTTGAATTCCAGGGTCACCTGAAGGAATCTGAGCAAGCAGAGGCTTCCAGATGTTTGTGAACATCAGAGCAGATTCTTTTTGTCAGGAATCACAGGGAGAGCAGCCGCCCTGCAGTGCTGCTCACCCCACCACAGCTCTCCCCTGGGTACTCAGAATTGCAGTGTCCATGTGCTGCTGCAGCAGAAGGTCACAGCTCCCCAAAACCAGACTGCCCCAACCTGCAAGGGCTGCTAATTACCCCAGAACTCTCCACCACCCCAGCACTATCCACCACCTTGTGCTACAAAGCAAATACTGACTTGCCTCACACAGCTCTGCAGCCAGAGCCACCACCCAGCCAGGATAGGGGCCAGCATTTGGTTTTACCAAGGCTGTTCTATAAATAAACTTCCTTTACTCCCTGGAGCTGAGAACATTGCCAGTTTGATCAAAGTTTCTCTCTCAGCAGAGATGTTTCCTTGCCAGCTCTTTGCTCTTCGTGCTCATGAGCATCCATGAAGGCAAAAAATAAAATCAATCCCTCCTCACCCAGCAAGCCAAGAGCTCTTTTCCCCCTGAGCAGGAGGAGCAGGAAGCCCCCCCAGAGCTGCTGGATTAGCACAAACACAGCGCTGGGTTTGCGGTCAGGAATTTCCCAGAGCCAGTTGTTAAAAAACAGGGAATTTTCTAATTACAGCCCATCCCAAGTGATTTATTTGCTGGCATTTAAATCCCTTTTGAATCCACTTCCTACGAGCTAGCGTGGTGTGGGCACGTGCTGGGATTGTGCACGTGTGCCCATCCCTGTGGAACCATGGCCTGGCTGTGCCAGGTCCTGCTCAGCCCCTGAGCCCCCAGCTCTGAGTCCCTGCCCTGCCCCATGGCTGGCACCCGTGGAACCCAGCCAGATCTCCAACATCAATGCAGAGAGGACAGGACTTTGGATTTTCAGGATCTCCACATAACAAACTGTCTGGAATTTAAGAATAAAAGGACTTGCTGGGAGGTGTATGCGTAAATAAGCCACGCTGAAGCCTTTGAACTCTCAGGAGCCGCCCCTGGCATGTGCCAGGTGTGGTTACAACTTGTGCTGGAGCTCCTCCTCACCTGGCTGAGCTGGTGAGCGAGCAGACCCTGTGTGCTGAGGTGTGCACAAACCTCCCACACCTCTGCAGGGGTGTAGGGTGACCCAGCTGCACCCTGCAAAGCTTCATCCAAGCCACTGAAAGCTGCCTGGGCACTGAACTTTGTCATGCAATGAGCATGGGACAGTGTGCCAGAGGAAAAAAGTTCTGAGTATGACAGCTTGCCTTAGGAAAACACGGACCACGCAGATTTAACTGTGACTTGGGCTATTTTCTCTTTGCATGAACTGAGTGCTCAACACCCCCTTCCAGCATTTCATGGGAGATAGACAGATAACACCTCTATTGGGATAAAAATACTCTGCACTCCAACGTCCCACCTTCACACGGACGTCTATAGATAGTGCCTGCGTCTTGGTATTTTCTTCTCCTCCAGAATCATCTCCAACTCCTTTCTGCATTTGACAGACAGGACTTGGATTGCTGGAGCTTCTTGAAGTCTTGTTCAAAGCAAACTCCATGTTTGCACCTGGCAGGGGCAAGTGAGTTTCCTGGCCCCCTCACTGAGCCAGCCCCCTTCCCCACCCTCCCAAACCCCCAGCAGTTCCTGTGTAGTCACACAATGACCCCAAACTGTGTGTCCCATCCCCTTGGGCTGGGGGGATGTCACACACCCATGGTGCTGCCCAGGCCTGGGCTCTGCCTGGGGTGCTGGTGCCAGCTCCTTTCCCACCCCACAGCTGCTGGGGTTGGTGGGCATGTGCCACAGAGCCCCTAGCTGGATACTGAGATATTTCATTTATCTGGCTGCAAAATTCTGTGTGGTCTTACGGCCTTTGTGGAGACAAGATTTGTCCCAAGTCTCCTCCACTGCCGTGTCCCATCAGGGCTCATCTCATTCTAACAGAAGCAGGAGCTGCTCCCACAGTGCTGCTGGCACCTCGTGCTGAGCATCGCTGTGTTTTCTCCCTCTGCAGGTAGTTTTAGCACTTTTACCTAGTTCAAAGAGTGTGAGCTCAACATGGGCTGATGGACAACACATCCCCCAAAAGCTGTGTGAGCAACAGAGCCAGCACAGGGCACTGCTGGATGGTACCTCAGCAGTGGAAAGCCCAAAGACCTCCGTGGCCAACAGCTGGAGCCAGTTTCCCTGGTTTTACAAAATTAGGTACCAAGCTGCAAACACATAAAAGTGTTTTAATTTGTTTCCAAGGCAATGAGTCAGGCTCAGATGGCGAGTCAGGAATAGCACAGCAGGGCTCCTCTGTGAGCTCACCTGCAGTGCCGTGGTCAGCCAGGAGCCTCCAAGTCTGAGCCCCCCCTCTGACATTTGTCCTGCTGTTCGCTGGCCACTGTCCCTGTGTCCATGGAGCTGGTGGCTGGCCCCAGTTTGTGGTTTTCCTTCCAGAGGGAAGGGTGGGGAGGAGGCACACTGCCATGCAGCTCTGCAATGTGCCAGGGTGGAGATGGCAGGAGTCCTGAGTGATGGGAGAGCTCTCCCTGCTGCCAGCATCATCTCTGCTTGCAGAATGTCCAGGCCCAGTGCCCACTGGCAGAGGTGGCCACGCTGCCCAGGGCTGGCTGAGGAGCCACATCAGTGCTCCCTATCCAACACGGAGGGCACAGAACCAGCAGGGCCAGGGCTCAGGAGCAGCAGGAGGGAGCAGGATGCAGGTTTCCTCCCTGCACAATAAACAGCCTCTTCTGAGAACGGTGTGCTGAGGCAGAGCATCATGACTGGGCACGCCGAGGGCTGACACAGTTTGTTTTCCGTGCAGTTTACACCCATGACACACAAGTTAACCACTGCCCAGGACTGCTGACAGCAGCACAGACTCATCTGATAGAGCAGCAGCCAGCCACGAGGTGTGAGAGGGTTTCGTGCAGACACTGCAGCCTGAGCTCACGGGGACCTGGTCCCCAGCACAGCCCTGCCACGTCCTCTCTTCCCTCTCACAGAGCTGGCCCTGCTCCCCCTGTGCCCTGCAGCTCTGCCAGCCACACCCAGGGCCAGCTCCAGCCCTGGGTATTCCTCCTGCTCACCTGAATGTCCCCCGTGCTTCTCACAGGCAAAGGGAAGCCTGATCCAGCTGTGTCCTCCTGGGGGGCCATGGGGACATCACCAGGCCAGGCATTGCTCTCAGGCTGGGTGCCAGCAGTGGTACCTCAGCATCTCTCATCCTCTCCATCAGAGAAGCTGCTTTGTGTTGTCTTTGATCACTCCCCCATTTCCCAGGGCACCTTTGCATCCCAAAGCCAGGCCCTGTTCAGAAGTGACATGAGCCTTGATGCCGTGGTACCCCAGGGCTGTGAGGGAGCGGAGGGGGCAGGTGCTCCCAGTCCCTGTGCCACTGCCCCAGCAGCTGCAGCCATGCAGATAGAGCAGCACAAAACCAGTTCAATCCATCAATTCACATCTCCAGCACCCCCCATGATGGCCAGTTGGCTCAGGAGCAGGTGGCCACCAGCATTAGCCATGGCCAGTGCTGGCCTCCCATTTGGGCAGGCCCAGGAGGGAATGGGGCAGCTCCAGGGCTGACGTGAGCAGGAGGGACTGGCTTTGTTCTCCCTGGTGCACACGGTCTACGTGTGCTTGGAAGACAGGAACAATCCTCCTCAGGGAAGAAATAATGCAGAAACCACCCAACTGTCTGAATCCTCAGAATGTAATTATGTGAAGAGATTGAAATGACAAGTTCACTTTTGAAGGTTTTGTTCTCTGTGACAAGGCTGAAGTTATCTCCTCTGCCGAAATGCAGAAAAACAGAATTGTAATGGCAATTAATTTACATTCAAATAGCTCTTTTCATCCACCTGGATCCTGCAGAGCCCTGAACTGTGCTAGCTGAGCACATGAGCAGGTGATGGTGCTCATTCATGCCATGGGCAGTTGTGGCAGGATGTTGGAGGCAGCTCTCAGCAATCAGAAGGGATGGAGATGTTGTTGATCATCTCTATAAAAAGCCTGGGGTGCCAGTGTTGGATGACACACAGCCCCACAAGGTCAGTGTAAGTCACAGCTCATCAGGAGCGTGGCCTGGGCTGTGCCCTCAGATCTGTCCTGAAGTCACGGGCTGCCCCAGGGTGAGACATTCCCAGTGCCCAGCGCTGCCCTGCCTCCGCACCAGCTCCTCGGGAAAGCAAAGGCTCCTCCCTGTGGGACAACTCCCATGAAACCCGCACTGGGATCTGTCCCTTGGGATTCACTGCAGGGACATTCAGAGGGACAGGCACGGGGGCAGCTGCTCCAGGGCACTCCCTGCATGGGGTTGGGGAAAGTCACAGCTGGGAAAACACCGATCCAAGGCCATCTGAGGCCATTCCTGATCCATGTGCCAGCAGTATTCCATGGCTGCAGTCAGCTGGGCAGTGGCAGGAAAGGAGAAGGAAGCAGCCCTGGACATCCCGAGCAAGGAGCTGTCCCGAGGATCCCCAGCTCATCCCACACATCCCCACACACACAGGGATGTGGCAGTCAGAGCAGGGGGCTCAGGAGGGCCCAGCCCCTGTGCCCAGCTCTGTGTCCCTGAGCAGTGGGGAAGGGGGAGCAGTGGATCCAGCACAGACACGTTGACAGCCTCAGCCTCGCTCCCCTGGGGGACCCAGAGCAGCTCCATCTCCTCTGGCAGGCACCACACCGCTCCGTGGGCTGCTTTCCAAGGCAGCTGCCTGGGACAAGGCTTAGGGGCATTCCCAGCTTCCACCAGCAGCCTCTGCTGTGTCCTGTGCTCCCAGCTTTGCTCCCAGTGATGTCCCCAGCCAGTGTCACACGCTGCTTCTCCTTCTGCCATGCTCGGAGAAGGGCTCTGCCACGAGTCCCTGCTGCAGTCGTGAGGAATTATGACCCCCTCATTTCAGATCACCACAGGCTGCATCTCTCTGCCAGGAAGAGATGCCCCAAATTGCTTCCTCACACACATATACATATTTCTAATCTCTGTTTTGTGCAGAGGGAGACTCAGAGGCATTGGATGGCTGCCCAGCACAACTGATGCCAAAAATAGTGAAAAAAATAAAATCTTTTCTCTCTTATTGGCCTCAAATCCACTGAGAATGGGGACAAGGAGTTGAAGTGCATCTGCCATGACCATGCCTGCTGGCAGAGTGGCCAAGGAGAGAAAAGCATCCCTCCCAGAGACGGTGCTGATCCAAGGGGTTCTGCTCCACTCCTGGCATTCCCTGCTGCCTTCTCTCCCTGGGGCTCTCCCACCTCTCTCCAGGCTCCCCCACAGCAAGGGGAACCTGGGGCTCAGCCTCTCTGAGACCCTGAAGCAGCTCCTGGGTCTCACTCAGGCCTGATGGAAGAGAAAACAGAGGGGAAAATCAGGAAAAATGAGGCAGCATCGAATAAAGTTACAGGCACCCAAAAGGGGTTTCTTCACTGCAGTTTCTCTGCTGCTGAGCAGCAACACTGTACACAAACTTTCAGCAGCCTTTGGTCGAGCTTTTCCCAAAGCTGCTCCCAGTGTTTCCTCATGGGATGTTCAGTCAGGAGCTAAACTGGCACGAGGGGCTGGCCAGTGTGTGCCAGACCTGGCTGAACATTCTGATAACATAACATAAAACATAACACAACACAACATCCTGCTAAAATGGAGCACTGCTTTGGACTAACTAAAGGCTGCTGGACGTGTTAACAGGAGGAAATTCCATCAAAACAAAGCAGGTCCTGCTCCCCCCTGCCAGGACCTTTCCCTCTGCCCTCAGCCACCTCCAGGCACTCCTTGTCTTTATCGCAGGTTAATTAGCACCCCGGTTTCTGCCTTTGCAATTAACCTACTTTAAATAAAGCAAAACAGCTCCCTTGCAGAGGATCTGGGGTGGCTGGGAGCAGGCAGCAGCCAGCCCAGAGTGTGACAGGGCTCAGATCAGCTGAGGGCTGCAGGGGTGATGGTCCCTGAGTGACCCCCCTGGGGCTCTGCCCAGCCCCAGCTCAGCACCCTGCTGGCACAGCGTGCTCCCCTTGTTCTTTCCTACACCCCACAAACACGGTGAAAAACAGGCACTCTGCATGTCTTTCTGAAATCTTCAGCTTGCAACTTTCTTTTGTGGTGGGCCTGTACAGTAAAAACCACATCAGTTGCTCCCTGTGGGTAGGGAAAGACCTAGTTTGTGTCCTAAATAAAGTTGGGAAATCAATGGGATATTTTTGGCTTAGTATCTGAGAAGCCAAACAAAATTTCTTGTAAAAAATTAAAAATATCAACGCCTACAGACCCTGGAAAAAGCTGACTTGGTTTGGGACATTTGAAAGGGCAAAAAAGTGTGAGGAAAGGGTTAAAGAGAAGGGGAAGAGCTGAAGGTTGTGAATGTGGTTAGAGGAAGAAAGAGCCCATTCATCCATGGATCCAAGTGGAGGGATGTGTTCAGCCAGACCTAGCACCACAAACACCGGTCCCACCTGGTTTTCGGGTATTTATCCCAGTCTGCCCAGCTGGCTCATCCCTTTGCCTGCTGAAGAAAGAATATTCCAGACTTTCAGCACTCTGTTGCTTGCTCCCTGTTCCCAGTTAACAGCAGGAATGCATTTCATTTCAGAGTTTCTCTTCTTTTTAATATATTTCCATAACTCGTTCATGCTGCCTTTAATGTTTTGCTGTATCCTGCCGTTCCCTCTCATCCCAGACGTTGCTGCTCCTCCTTCCCAAGCCCTTTGTGAAAGTCCCGTTTGTTTTCTGGCTGCTCCTGAGGCAATCCAAGGTCTGTGCTCCTCATGCAGCAGCAGCAGCCAGTGGTGCCAGCGTGATTCTGAAGGAGAGCTGCTGCCCCTGTTCTGTCCCCAGCCTGTTCTCCTGTGGGCACCACACGAGTCCAGGGGTGCTGCAGGGAGTCTCCATGGCCCGGGCACAGACCAGGATCTCTGGGTTTCTGATGGAAAGCAACATTCTCCTCCCTTTGCCATTTCTTTTCTCACAGCAATGTGCAGTCAGTGTCACTGAGCCAAGCACATGTGTTTACTGCGAGCACAAATTAAGGGAGAGAATGACTTAATTAGAACTAAACATTAAACTAATTGCTTCCCATTTCAAAGGCTTTGAAGTAAAAGCAGTACATGAAATTTTTCTCTTCTTGGTTCCTTTTCCCTACCAGGCATCAGGGTTTGGGGATGCTGGAAGATGCCTTCTTTCCAAAAACTTAACGATTTCCATGGAAATCCAATCCTTTCCACACTTCTGGAAACTAGCATTGAGATTTTCACTTCTGCCTTGCTGAGCTCTGAGAAGTGGCTGAGAGAGAGGGAGCTCTGCAGGAGTGCTGCCTGAGCCCTGGGTGGATTTGGGGAAATGCTCAGTAAAAGGCAGGAATTCTGGAATGTGTCACTGGTACAGAAGTCTCCTGTGAGATGGGTGGAAGGGGGTGGCCATGGCTTGGAGGAACTGCAGGGCACGGTGCTGAGCATGCCACAGCACTTGGCAGGCTCTGAAGGGAGGAGAAGGACAATGCAGACCTGCAGAGCCCAGGGAGGGGACAGCTGAACACCCTCTTGGCCCTGGGCACTGCTGCTGAAAGCTGGTCAGGGCTCTAGAGCTAGGCACAATCCCAGCTTCCCAACGCCCCAGCACGGAGCTCCCGCAGCTCTGCACCAGGAATGGAGCTCAGCATTTGGGTTATCCCCTTCAGAGTGGGGCTGCACTGGAGCCCTTGCTGCAGGGAGGCAGGAGCTCCTCACAGAGCTGCAGGCAGGGCTCAGCACAGCAGCTGCTCGGGGGGAACTTGGGCATTTCATTCTGCTGAGAGCCAGAACTGCAACGTCCCTGCATCTCTGCTGGGTTTGGCATATCTCCTCTAGCTCATGTTACACTGCAGCAATGATAACTTGAAGCCAGGAAAAGGCTGAAATAAACCCACAGTCAGAGTTAAAGCAGGGAGAGAGCCATGGGAGCACAGAACCTGCTGTCACCTTGCTCTGCTGTGCTCTCCTGGCAGGTGACAGCCACCAGGTCGGCTGGATGATGGCTGTGACCTCCAGTCCCTCTGAAACAGAAATCCCTGGGTCATTAAAATAGATATTGTGTTGGAGGAGCCCTTATAGCAGGCAATAAAATCCCATGGGAAGACTAGTTTAAGGCCTTAACTGTTTCTTAACATTCTTAAACAAGTCCAGCCTGCTTTTCATCTTGATACAAACTTAGCATAAGTATTTGGGAGCTTGTCTTCATTAGTAAAACCCATCAAGGAAGGATGTGGGTAGTTAATCCTAATAAATGCATGCTTAAGCCTTAGACCTCTGCATTTTTTTTTTCTCCATTAATTACGAACGCTTTTGGGGAACTCTGTGCCAGACCGACTGCAGGGGCTGTTCCTTGTCCCCCCAGGTGCCACGAGCCCGGGCTCTGTACACCCACCGCGGGCACAACCCCGGCGAGCTGCGCTTCAACAAGGGGGACACCATCGTGCTGCTGCGGCAGCTGGACGAGCACTGGTACCTGGGCGAGCTCAACGGGGCCAGCGGCGTTTTCCCGGCCAGCTCCGTGCAGGTGATCAAGCACCTGCCCCTGCCCCGCCCGCTCTACGGCCGGGACCCTGCGGAGGGCAAGGACATCCTCACCCTGCAGAAGGTACGGCTGCCCTGAGCTCCTGGGGATGCTCAAAGAGCTCTCAGGGTGCCCTGGCCCCCTCAGGCACTACTGCCAGCAGCTAGCCATCCCCTCTGGTCACTCCTGGGCTCTCAGTGTGATCAAGAGCACCTGGAGAGGGACACAGGTGACCCCGGCCTGGCCAGCACATCCCCAGGGCTGTGGCCCCAGAGACCTCCCTGGCAGAGCACTGGTCTAGACATTAATTGTGTTGTGCAGTTTAGCTTGAGATGCAGGGTGTAAATGGCACCGGCACCGGTTCCTAGAAATAAAATTAATACTTGTAATGCCCATAATTATAGCAAGCTCTGCTTTGTGGCTGTTTTATAGGAGGACACAAGCAAAACATCTTATTTGAAGCTCTAATATATTTTTTTAATGTCTTTTCATTTAATGAAATCATTTTAGCTTCAGTAATGACTTATTCAAGTCTGGCATTAACAGACACAAGTTAGCAAAGGGACACATACAGTCAAGGAATTAGAAATTAGTTCTAGAGAAGGCAAAGGTAGGGTTACTGTGGGAGACACGAGGCTCTCCTGGCTCTGACACACAATTTGTGCCCCATTTTATCATTTCTCCTGATTTAGATAGGCAGAAAGATGTTTCCAGTTTGCTCTCACTCAGAAACGACAGGATGGCCATGGCACATGTGTACCTACACACACACACTGTGGGCTTTAAACATTACTTTGGAGAGGGAAAATTAGAAAAGCATCCCTGTTGTAAAATGACAATATCTGGGAGCCCCCTGTACCTCTCCTGCCACGGTCTCCCTATCCATCCCAGGCATCGAGCACATTGCCTCCCACAAGTGAGTGAGAATCTCCAAGTTTTGCAATTCATTAATGTCAGCAGTAAATCATGATTAATTCCTCTGGCACCCGTGGTGGTGAGAAGCACTGTCACCACATGCCCTTTGCTGCTAACACCCTGATCAGCAGTTTCCAAGAAGCGCTATGTGAACATTGCCTGTATGCAAACTCAGGGCCTGCCTCTCCCTCATCATCCCCAGTCCTTAACAAGCCAGGAGTTTTTCAGTGGAAGCAGAATCAAGGCAGGAATGTTCAAGCTGACAGAGGTGGAACTGGGTGGATCTAATCCTGCTGGGAATGCCGGTGCCAGTGAGAGCCTCTCGGTGCCCATGCCATACCCTCAGCTGCAGGGCTGGAGTGTCCTGCTGCAAGATGCCACCCACGTGTGCCAGCACAGATAGGGAAAGGGCAATGAGTCTGAACATCCCTACTAATTCAGAGTTAGAGTTATCTAACTCTCACAGCACCTCTGTCCAAAAAGCTTTGGACAAGGAATGTATTGTACTCATCCTCAGTAACCCCTCGTCTTAGCACAAGTTTTTCAAACCAATTTTAATTTTGCTGTCAGCTTCGAGCTGGGAATTTTACACCCAGAATTTGTCACTGATGCCAGATGAGAGAAACAACAGAGCCCCAAGGTTTTAAGGGTAACCTGTAATCCCACCTGAACCCTGCCTGCAGGAACAGAGCAGTCGAGGGCTGTGCCAGGTGTGACTCCTGAAACCCCAACACGTCTCCTGCTGTCTCTTCCAGCCAAGCAGCCCCGCTCAGCAGCTCCTGCAGGCCACCAAGAGCCACTGGTCCCCACAGCCCAAGGGTGCATCCCTGCCACCAGGGTCCCCCAAGGCCAAGGTCACGGGGCCGGTGCCTTTCCCCAAAGGGCCGGACAGCAGGCGCAAGAGCCTGCGGCAGTTCTCCATCACCACGGCTCTCAACACCCTGAACCGCATGGTGCACGCACCCACGGAGCGCCCAGCACTGCACATCAGCTCCCCGGTGCTCATCAGCTCCAGCAACCCCAGCGTGGCCACCCAGAGCAGCGAGAAAGCCGAGCTCCCCTACGGGGCCCCTCTCCAGGTAAGGCAGCTCTGCCCAAACCTGGGGTGCTCCTGAACCTGGGGCTGGGCTAGACCTCGGCTGACCCTCTGAGGTTAATCCACTGCAGGCAGAAGAGTCTCATTCCTTCTTCCCACACTGACTAAAGACCTGAGTGCAGAGCCTCCACAGATATCTGATATGAGAGAAAAAGGGGGTTTTATATTTATATGATGTCTCTCATAGTGAAGGTTGCTCCAGCCTTTCTTAGAGCAGTCACCCTGCCCCTGGCAGTCCGTGTACAGGCAGTGACACCCGGCAGGCATTTTGTACTGAGCACCAGCCAGGATGTGATATCCTGGGTTACAGAGGGGAAGTGAAACCCTACAGGAGTTCCATAATTCAGCTGAAACTGTACCATGTCCCACACCCCTAAAGAGATCTTACCCAAAAGTGTCAGTGTGAGCTACTGCCAACAGCAGAAACAAGAGAGGGGACCTGCTACAGTTTGGCCTTAGAAGGACTGGAAATGACAGAATCACAGAATTTATGTTTGCTCCCAAGCAGCAGTGTCACTCCCAGAGGTTTACAGGGGAATCTGTGCCATTCCTGGTGCTGCACAGGATGCAGCTTTCCTTTTCCATCTCTGGGTTTGTGCTGCAGTGGCTGAGCTGCAAGGCTGGATTCCTTCCCAAGCCCAGGTGGGCTGTGCCACGGGAGCTGGGATGCAGAGGGAGCAGGGGCTGCACTCCAGGCAGAGCCAGCAGCAGCTGGACCAGCCAAGGCTGGAGGTGCTGCCCTCCTGCCGCAGCGGGAGCAGCTCGGGCTCATCCCGGCCCATAAAAGGGAACAAACAGCTCTGCCCCAGCCCTCCTCCTGCTCTCGCTTCCCCTCGGCTGCCAAGCCGGGCTCAGGCGGAGCCAGAACCAGTTTGCAGAGCTGCGGAGGCCGTGTCTGTGCATGTGCCTCTTGTGCAAGCGGCGAGGGCAGCGGGGCACCCACGCCCTGCTCCCCGCCTCTGGAATCGCTTCCCAGTCACCACCGAGCCTGTTCCCTGGGCTGGCAGTGCTCGGGGCTGGCCCAGAGTGGCTGCTCGGCTCTCTGGAGGGAGCTGACAAACCCCGCAGCTGCCCCAGCACGTCCGGCTGTCCTGGCGATGCAGGGAATGTCCCGGAGCTCCCACCGCCCCGCTGGGATGGGTGGGCTCCCCTCCGCTCAGCACACCCTCGGGACACTGCCTGTGTCGGCAGCGCTGGGGTGACACTGGTGACACAAAAAAGGGAGGTGGAGTGAGAGAGGGATCGCGGGAGAGGCAGGGAATTCAACCCTTTGTACTTCCAAATGCTTGCAAGGTACTCGCAGGAGATCAGCAAACGTGACTGCTGAAATCAGTTATAGGTGACTTGGAAATATTCCTTTCGCTCTTTTTCCCCCCTCTGCATGTTGCAAAGGCAAAGCCAGCTCTGAGGATGCTCTAAATGATGGCTGCTCCCAAGCACAGGGGAGCACAGGGATGAAAAACCTGGAGCTTTCCACCCAGAAGGGGATGTTTCCACACAGTCCCATCAGGAAAGCCAGCAAAAGGCTGTCATTTTGTTCCAATGTAGAAAAAAGAAACTCCAAATACTCAAATTTCAAGCGTTTTGATTATGGTAATTAATAAAACAATTACAATTCCCAGTCAACTTTATGAGCACCTGGTCCAATCCTGCCTGGACTAGAAACCGAAGAATGCAGAGGAGGTTTGAAGCTGACCTGCTGCTCCAGGTCTGGGACAGAAGCTGGAATTGCTGGGGTGTTTTAATTAATTTAATTTACTGGAGAGCACCCGAGTGGGTGAGTCACTTTTCTTTTTTCCTAGGTCCTTGCCAAGCCAGTGCTCCAGCAGCGCATTACAGACATGACCACTAGAAATTAGATTTGAAATGAACATGAGATTAAAGCCCCAGCTCGCACCATTAAGGATCCTGCGGTGGTTGCTGGAGAGCGCAGCTGCCAGCCACATCCAAGGGCCGCGTTCCGCTGCCCCGAGCTCCCCGGGACGCTGCTGCCACCGCCCTGTCCCTGCCACAGGGGCCACGCTGCTGCCACCGCGGCTCAGGACGCAGCAGGGCACTGCCAGGGCTCCGCAGAGTGTGCGGGGCTGGGTCCGGAGGGGCAGGAGCCGCTGCCGGCCCCGGGGATGCTCGGCTCTGCAGAGGGACCGCTCAGCCCCAGGCTGCCCGCTGCCATCCTGCCCCGCATCCCTCAGCACCCACCCCGGGGCTGCTGCACTGCCAGCGCTGCTGGAAGCCACAGGGGCAAAGGCAGGAGGTGCAGGGACAGGGCAGAGTGTGCCCAGGTGGCACAGACCCACACGCTTGGTAGCTGGGAGCCTGCAGAGCCCAGCGGGCACAAGGGACACAAACCCAAACTCGGAAGAAAACCAGAAACGCCCCCAGGCAGGTCGGGGGTCATGGCTGGATGCCCAGCAGGCACTGGGCACAGGACACCCAGCAGAGACCCCCTGAGCTGGGAGGAGAGGGGGACAGGGAATGGGGACAGCCAGCACCCTGCTCTGAGCAGGGACAAGGAGCTGCCCTCTGGCCCTGGCAGGCTGGCACAGCACGGGTACCTCAGCAGCAGAAATGGGGCTGCAGCTCCTCCCTGGAGCACCAGAGACCCCTTGAGAGCACACAGGGGACATCACGGAGGCTGTACCACTGCAGGTGCAAAGTGACAGTGGGCAAAGGGCAGGGTGGGGATCAGTCACAGGGTCTCAATGACCATGGAGGTCCCGTCCAGCCTAAATGATTCTGTGATTCTGAGTCTTCCTCTTGCTGCCTGGTCTTTTTTTAACTCAAATGCTCCAGACTCTTCTATTTCCTGAAATGTCTTTGGTGGTTTTTTGAAGGGTGGGAGAAGCCACTCAAATGTTAGCTGCTCCAACAGTGGCTGAAAGAAGCTGATAACCAGATTAATACTTGGTTTGCTTTGCTTCCTTTCTCCCACAGGTCAGCACCTCTTACTACCCCACACCAGGACCACTGGGGCCCTCGGCAGCCATCGTCACCCTTCCCCACCTGCAGCACCACGGGCCAGCTTACCTGTACGTAAGGAAACTGAGATGCTTTGGGGGACGGGCTGTAATCTCCTGCAGCCTCACCAGGAGCTGGCTCCTGCCAAGGAGGTCACAGAGCACAGCTTGGATCCAAGTGCAGATCCATGCAGGGATGTACCTGGCTGGTCTAAGCAGGAGGTGGCACTGACCTGGTATCACAGCTTGGTGCCTCTTTCTGCCTCACTGCAGTGTCTGTGGAGAAACAGTTCCTGTTTCCTCACTACCCTGGGCTGGAGCCATGTACCTCCTCCTACCTCCTGCTCTGTCCATTCTCCCTGGCCTCCAGTGGCAGCAGCTCTATCCTTGTGTTCCAGTCAAGGACGAGGGAGGGAGGGCAAGTGCTGCTCTTCCCTGGGCCTTCAACACCTCCTGGTGATGCTCCAGGCAAGCAGAGCGAGGCCTCTGGTTTCAAAGGCAGAATTGCCTGATGCTGTCTTGAACTGGCACCATAACTGTGCTCTTTCAAGAGCTTTGCCTTAGGACAGGCGCTTGTCAGGCCCTGATCCGTGTTTCTGATGGAGCACTCACTGTGTGAGGTGCAGAGCAGCACCTTCCTCCTCCCCAGCATTTGTCACCCTGGGCTGGCACTTCTGGGACAGAAACCATCCTCCTGAGCTGCTTTGTTCTCCATTCCTGCTGGCTTTTCTCTCATTCATATCCCCGTTGGCCTGAGGTAGCAGGCTCTTCCCTCCCTGCCAGTGCTCTCCACAAAGGCTCGATGCAGCAGTGGCTGGGGCAGCCCCGGGCAGAGAGCAGCTGCTCCTGCACAGCCAGCAGCACCATCCCGGCACAGCTAAACCCCGGAGCTCCGGCAGGCTGCAGCCACCCTGCTCGGGGCTGCTCTGCCTCCCCTCAAAGCCTCTCTCCCCAGGTGCGTGGCTCTGCACTCCTATGCTGCTCACGGACCCGACGAGCTGGAGCTGCAGAAGGGAGAAGGGGTCCGTGTCTTCGGCAAGGACCAGGACGGGTGGCTGCGGGGCATGTCCCTCGTCACCGGCAGGGTCGGCCTCTTCCCCAGCAACTACGTCACTCCTCTCTTCAGGTCTGGAATTTCTGATGTGAAACAAAAACGTGGAGAGGGAAAGGGGTAACACATAGAACTTGGGGTCTTCTCATTTCCACAGAGAGCCCATGGCAAGGCATCCATCAGTACTGACCAGGGACACCCCAGTAGTGACCAGGGACACCCCAGTACTGACCAGGGACTCTCAGTACTGACAAGAGACCCCCCCAGTACTGACCAGGGACCCCCAGTACTGTCCAGGGACCCCCCAGTACTGATCAGGGACTCCCAGTATTGACCAAGGACCCCCCAGTACTGATCAGGGACTCCCAGTACTGACCAAGGACCCCCCAGTACTGATCAGGGACTCCCCAGTACTGATCAGGTCCCTCAGTAGTGACCAGGGACACCCCAGTAGTGACCAGGGACCCCAGTAGTGACCAGGGCCAGGGGTCCCTCTCCAGGTGGGATGGCACCCGGCAGCTCTCGCCCTTCTCTCCCAACAGGAAATCGAGTCTGTCCGACTCGAAGATGCCTTCCCTGTACACCTCCTGGACGCTGTCGACCTCGTCGCTGTCGTCGCAGGGCAGTGTGTCCGAGAGCTGCCCGCGGCAGAGCCGAGCGCTGCGGCCGCTGCCCCTGCCCGTGCCCGTGCCCTCCCCCGGCAGAGCCGCCGGGGCTCCGACCCCTCTGCGGCGCGGCCGAGGCAGCACCAGGAAGAGTAAGAGCTGTGTGGCTCGGGGAGGGAGCAGAGGGACACACTGCCCCAGGCCACGGCACCTGCTGCCTTAATGGTCCCACAGCCCGGCTCCACTCCGGCTGCTTTGGGGGTTCCGGGGGGTTTGACTGGAAAGATTCCGTGCAAAGCTTTGTGCAGAGCTCGGTGGTTATGTTCTTTCCAAGGGGGCTGCAGGGTTTATCTTCATCCCATGCGCACGGGTTTGTAGTGCACTCCCAAGAGTATTTGGGGAAGCAAGGGGGGTGTTCCCAGCTGTGGCAGCAGAGCAGCAGCTCCTGGAGACACCAATGCCCTGCCAGGGGCCACTGTCAGTGGGTTTACTCCTGAAACCGGCCCCGGGGCACAGGGGAGGGCACGGGGGGATCCCTGGGAGCTGCGGCCCCACAGCACCCTGTGAGCGGGGCTGTAACCACTGCTCACTCTGCGCATTTTGGATTCCTGACTGAATTCCTTTTCATCGTCCTTGCTCTCCAGACGGATCCCTGCAGAGGCCAGGACAGGCAGGGACCCCCGTGCAGATCACCGGCTCCCTCAGGCGTCCCACGGCTGCGGGGCGACCTCAGCACTTCCAGCTTTACCCGCACGTCAGCTCCCCACCGCACAGCATCCCTCCCGGAGCTGGCACGGACGAGGCAACGAGGTCAAGCTTCTCCTATGAGGCTTCACCGGCGCTGCTGGTCAGGGGAGGGGAGAGCCGAACCCCCTCGGTGTGCAGCTCGGTGATCCTGGACGCCAAAGACGCCCCGGTGAAGAGCGAGGCAGCTCCAAAGCCGCCTGCGTCAGCCCCGCCGTCCATCCTGGTGAAACCAGAAACCTCCCGCAACAGCGCCGAAAAGGTACAGCCAGAACCCCGCAGTGCCCCAGAGCATCCCCTCGGAACCGGCAGTGTCAGCCAGAACGAACCAGGGACAAATCCCCCGAGGGCTTTGCTCCATCCTCACCAGCTTCTCTTCCAGTAGAAATCCCTGGGATTGACACATGCCTTGGCAAATCGGGTATTTGTGCTGCTGATGCAGCTGCTCACATTGAGCCCTGAAGAGTGGCAGGGCACTGCAGGGGCTCTGTCCCTGCCACCGAGTTCAGTCACAAGCGAATCTCGAGACTTTTCTGAGGTCATAAATTGGGCAAGAATCTGTGAGTTTGGGAGCAAATGCCACAGAACCAGAGTCAGTCAGAGCTTTGCAGAACTCCCCCATCTCCCTCATGTTGCTTGGGCTAAGCCATTTGGAATGGGAATTTCTTTTCCTTCTGGCAGCCAGAGAGGAATTTAGGTGAAATCATTCAAAAAATTGCCCCAGTGGCAGGTTCCCCTTCCCATAGTACCCAAAGATGTGCCCAAATCGCTCCACCCGCCCCCAAAAACTCAGCCAACCTCAGAGCTCCCGGCAGCTCAGCATCAGCTGAGAGAGCCCGGGCTGTGCGAGGGCAGCACCTCGTGGTGCTCCGCTCTCCGTCCGGCCCGCTTGGTCCTCAGGAGCTGCCAGCACTGCTGTGCCGGTCCCCGGGGCCCCTCCAGCTGCCATCACCCGCACATCCATCCCCGGGGCTCTTCCATCCACCATCACCCCCACATCCATCCCCGGGGCTC
>CM031869.1:29732-96427 GCA_018697195.1 Certhia americana | reverse complement strand
GCACATCCATCCCCGGGGCTCCTCTGCAGGTCCCCTGTACCCCCGCAAGGCTGCAGCTCCCCCTCAGCACATCTCCCCGGTTGTGCAGGGAGCAGTGGGGAGGGCGGGCAGGGTCTGCAGTTCCCTCCTGACTCTGGGCCCCCTTCTCGCTGCAGCAAGTGAAGACGGTGAGGTTCCAGAACCACAGCCCTCCGCCGCCCAAGCGGCACAGCCTGCAGCCCTCTCCGCGCCTGGCCCGCAGCAGGACCGAGCCCGGGCCCGAGGGGCTCCTGCCCGAGACCCGTCTGGGCCCCGAGCTGCTGGTGCTGTACTCGCCCCGGCTGGGCTCCAGCCCCCTGCACCCCCGCCGGGCTCTGCACCCCAAGGCGCTGTCTCTGGACCTCTCTGGACAGCTGACCTTCCCCATCAAGAAGAGCTACAGCAGCATCTCTGCAAACTGACCGCGCCCGGCCCCCGCCGCTGCGGCTCCTCTCAGCCCTGCATCCTCCCCCCGCTCCCCGCACCCTCGGGGCTTGCAGGGACCTGTGGGGACCTCGGAGGGACCCCCTGCCCCACGGCATCCCCTCGGCACGGGGAGATGTGCCCGGGACCACAGAACCGGCGTTCCCAGGTCGCTGCCTGCTTGGCGCAGGAGCGGCGGCTCGGGAGGGAAACGTGCAGGTATCAGAAGGAGTTACACTCGGTTTGATCTCCTCAGGGCTGCAGGAAAGCCCACAGAGATCAAACACTGGCTCATTACCTGCCTGTCTCAGGATAAAGAAACCATAAATCAGAATCAGTCAGCTCCTGGCTGATGGTTCACGCTGCCTTTGAGGGGAGGGGGTCACTCAGAGTTTTTGTTAGGGTGGTTGCTTGCTTGCTCTTCTCATTGGTTTTAGCCCAGGAATTTTAACACTGAAGTCTAAAAGGTGATTTGGAAGGCAAAGAGCCAATGGAAAGGGCTTTGCCATCACTGCAGTCACCCAAGCTCTGCAGTGAGGGCACTGAATCCTCCCTTCTCCTCATTGCTTGTTTTCCTCTGGTCACCTGTCAGCTACCTCCTGCACACGAGCTCCTTCCAGCCCCTTCCCACCACCCACCCACTCAGATGTGGCTGTTGTAAATATCTTAAGTGGGATTCATGGGATTCAGCTGCATGAAACATTGTCTGTGTAACAGAAAGCAGAATTCCGAGTTCACCATGCCCCAGACCCCCCTCTGGCTTCCAGCTTGCCCCAATCCAAGCATTCTCCTGTGGATCCCAGGGAAGCCAGCAGAGCTGTGCTGGCTCACAGCAGTGCCTGCTCTCCACCAAACCTCTGCACAACAGATTTTGGGTCTCATACTTAGTTTTCATTGCTGGTTTATCCATCAGCAGTTCCCAGCACAGCTGTAGGCTGGCTGCTCTCCTGACAGGAGGAGCTGTGCTCCCCCCAAAACTGCCCTGAAATCCCCTCCTCAGTTACCTGCATACAAACCCAGGGAAGGAACTCCACTGGGCAATGGAGACTCTCCCTGGCACAGCCTCACAGAAGGACGTTTTTTCCTAAAGCTACACAAAGGGAATGGATAAAACAATTTGCCATGCCACAACCCCTGGAGCTTCCCTCTTCCAGACTTTCTGTCTGTGGAGCAGGAAAGCTGGGTCTACCTGCAGGGATTTCCAGCAACCCCAAGGCACATATCTGTTCTCACTCTGTGCTCTCTGTCAGTATTCCAGCTCCTGCAGAAATGCCCTGACAGGGTGACAGCACGCTCTGTGCCCAGGTATAGAAGGTGGCAGCAGCTGCAAAAACGAGGGTGAGTCCAGCTCAGTGATGCCACCTCAGAGACAGCTGAATGCCTCGAGGGAGATGTGCTGTTCTGTGCTGAGGACTCTTGTCATCCTTTAAAGCTGGACCAGAAAGCACCTGGCTCTGTCACTGAGACACATCCACATATCCCAGCACACTCAGAAACGAACAGGATTGCACTCAGCCCCTCTCTCCCTCTGGGAACTAAGAAAGCAAACATTGGCTCCAAAACGTTTTAGTTGGGAACACCAGAGCAGCCTGGGACTGTGTAAAATCACACATTTCTCATTCTTAGGAGATTTATTCATTGCCCAACAGTCATTGCAGTTAATTTGTGAAACGGCGTGTTTGAAGTGTCATCACAGCTCAAGACTTTTCAGGGGTTTTATCAGAAACATATCTGTCCCAGTTAAAAAGCAACATTTCCAAATACTCGTGGAACCAGTGTTTAGAACCCCATGAAGTGATGGGAGCCCCACAGGCTGCTCCCTTTGTTTGTGCTCCCAGGGGAAGTGGTGATGGATCCGAGACTGCCTGGGGACAGCACCCAAGGGATCCCCAGTGTCAGGCTGAGGGGAATGAGGGGGCAAAAAGATCTATTTACACCAAAGTTACAGCCAAAATAGATCTTAAAGGTAGAAGGGGTCAACAAAAGTTCCCTGATCCTTTACATGACCAAGCAAGGAGTTCCATTGTCTATTTTCTGCACCCAGCCCAGGGAATGCTCCAGTGAAACTGGAGCCAAGTCACCACCAGTGAGAAATCATAAATTACTATTTTTACATATATATATTAGAATCAGTAGGATGTATAACCTTTGCTTAGTTGGTGATGGGTAGGAGGAATAAATCAAATATATTTAGTTTATTGTTCAGAGACACTTGTATAAATTCAGGGATGCTGAATATTTTTTCCATGAAGTGAAGCTCGTTTTTTAAAAGGTTTTTTCAATTCAAGGTTCTATCTGGGAGAAAAGTCAATAAAGAAGAAGAGATTAGTTTCCTGTTTTGTATTAATCCTCAAACTATTTATTTTGTATTTCTGTAAAAAAAAAAAAAAAAAAAGCAATGGTTTAAAGATATTTTAAGTTTTCAGAAGTTTATTCATTTAAGTTTATAGCACTAATGCTTAGCTCTGTAGCCTGTAGATAAATTAATTGGGGCCAAATGGATTCCAGCCCCTGATGCACTGGAAGCACTGGGGGGGCCCTGGGGAAATGTGGGGCTCAGGAAGGCTTTGGCACCACTGTGTGAGACACCAGCCCCTGGGAGCTGCTGTGGCACCATTAAAACTTTTTGCATGAGAAAGCCCAAGAATGTTTATTTTCACTTTGTTATTTCAGGTTTTGCCTGTTGGGAACAGATGGCAAGGGGAGGGGGGTGACCTGGTTGCAGAATGAAATGGAGTCAAGTCCAGGCCTGAGGAAAAGAATAAACAGTGAAACCCAGGAAAGAATAAAGAGTGATGAGACCTTAGTGTCAGAGCTTTGAGCCAGCACAGGTGACACCATCATTGTGTCCTTGCCTTGTGTCACCCAGTCCCCACCTGCCAGGGCCACCCCTCTCTCCCACCCAGGCAGCACCAGGCTCCTCAGCTCAAGCCTTTGGAGGGAGCTGAATGCAGCTGAGGAGCAGCACAGCTCCCTGGAGGAAGGAGTGGAAATCTAAGAGTGGCATTCAGAATTGTTTCTGAAGACCCTGGCCACAGCTGGAAAGGAAGGGGCTCCAGGGTAACTTTCTTTTCAAGAAAAGTCAAAGCACCAGAGGAAAATAATTTTATTAAATCCCTGTTTAAAAGAGCAGTTCACTCACATGTGAACTCATGTTGGTTTGGAGGGGCTTTTTTTTTTTTTTACAGAACGAATTCTCCCCTTTGTTTAATACAGATGTTTCGAAGTCCCTCCATGAACCTTCTCACTGCCAGATACAGGCCAGTTCAATGAACCAGGTAAACAATTGTGTCCCCAATGTCCCTTGTCAGGCCATTCTCAGTGACACAGACGTGCCTCTGGGCCAGGTCAATGTGGAAGATGGCTTGTTCCAGGATGGGAGTCTTCCCTGCTTCCTCTCTGCCAAGGACAGGAACACGGCGGGGCCCAAGCACGGGATCATCAAACCTCATCAGCTTCACCTTGGAGAGATCTGCACAGAGACAGCAGCTGCTCAGGCCATGGAGCTGTACACAGCACCAACAGAGCTAACCCCAGCAATGCTCAACCCCTGGAACTTCCACACCTGCTTCAAGGAAATATATTCTATGGGAATAACTGTTGTGTTAAGGTTTACAGCAATTCGACAATGTCCACAGTGACTTACCAACAGAAATGGGGATAAACCACACAGAAACACCAGCTCCTAATACCACTCTGCAAGCACTGAATTTGCTTTATCTGGCTCAGGACAGGTCTGAGCATCTGAACAGTTATTCCTCTTTTTCTGAGGAATGAACTGCAGAGACAGGGAGGGAGAGGAAGGTGAGAGTTGATTTCAGTACAATTCCCTGTCAAAAGGCAGACTAAAAGGACTGCTGAACAGACCAAGAAGCCTGGGTCCCCTCAGCTGAGCCTTCCAGCCCTGTGCCCAGCAGCACACTGACACCTTCTGGGAACACAGGGAGGGAGCCTCTGCTTCATCTCACTCGTTTCCAGCCATTCCCAAACCTCCACCACCAGGAGCTGGCATCACTCACATCCCTGCACACACAGGGATGTCCCACATCCTGTCACACCCCTGTGTCACCCTCTCAGCAGGTGGCACAGCTGGACACTTGTCCTGGGGGCTACCTTTGATCCCTCTGTCCATCTTCATCAGGCGCCTGATGACAGTCTCTCTGTTGTCCCCTTGCCTGATGTCCATTTTTGTGGAGAAGTGCCCGTTGGAGGGCTGAGGGTTCACCAGAAACACAGACACACCAGGCTGTGAGAAACAACAGAGACCTTAAAGGAGAACCTGTGCATGTGAGCCCTCAGGAGAAACAGGAAACTAAACCAAATAAACAGCTGCTGTTCATAGATCTTCCAGAGGAGTAAAATCCCTTTAGGGATACCAGCACCGCCCCAACTCTAAAATGCAGCCCAAAGTGTAACAAGGGTTTAAGACACACTTAGGGAAATCAATGACATTTTTAATTTTAGAGTTAGAAATACTCATATACAATAAACATTCACATCTGATCAAAGTTCTTAAATGGCATTTAAAAAAAAAAAAAAACCAGACAAAAGTAAATTTAAAAACTTAACTTGAAACTTAAGTTTTCAGACTTCCAATATCTGAATTTCTGATTTTACCTCAGTTCTGAATATAGAAAATGGTTTTCCAGGACAGCAGTCTTCTTTGATTTTATCTTCTGCTTCAGAAGCAAACTTCACCTCAATGTGATCCAGCTGTAAAAGAAAAAACAGGGGAGGAGGGAACAAGCAGGATTTTGATGGTCACACTTGTCTCATACTGCACAGGTTACATACAGCTCTGCAATATATACAGTTTCTAATTCTTAAAAAACAATTGCTTTTGATTTTGACTTTTGGTGTTGGGGTTGTTTGGATTTGTTTGGTTTGGGTTTTTCAACCCCTGGTGCCTGAGCTGTCCCCTCATTTCTACATTGCCTATTAAACTAAATTCTGCTCGTGACAGCAGCACAACTGCTACCAGACTGCATGCCTTGTACACAGCACAGTGTGAAAAGCCCTGCCCAGAGCCTGCTCCTTGCACAGGGAAGACAGCCTGCTGCAGCCAGCACGCCAGTGAAACTGCCCAAGGACTGACTGGTCTTGCTAATGCCTTGAAGCAGCTCCTCCTCATTTCTCCAGCTGGAAACGTGAGACACAGACTGGCTCAGAGAAGAATGTCTCCTCAAAAGTGCAGTGGGTGTCACTGTCACAGCTACATCCAGTACTGCAGTGAAAACCAGCCCTGTTTTCTGGGACCATGCCTGGAGTGCACACCTGCCCCTGCCCGTACCTCATCCAACACTGAACAGAGCTATTTGCACCTATTCAACAAATGCAAACAAAATTGATAAAGAACTGTTACTTGAGCAATGCACACCCAGAAGTTAATGTAAAGAAATTTAGAGCCTTAGGGAAGGCTGCTGCTCCTCCAGCTATCCCAATAAACGCCAGGTAGCAGGTGCCAAATCTGTACCCACCTCCAGGGAATTTGTCAAATAGACAATGTTCTCCATGAGCACTGCACGCTCATCAAACTCCAGTTCAAGATCAAGAACACGAGAACCACTTTTCTCCAAGTTTTCCTGTGGGGGAGAGGGGGAAAAAAAGCATTAAAACCCCCTAAAGGCTGCAAGTAAAATGATGCTTCAAAATGGCAAACTCTCCACGTTAGTCATGAAAAGAATAGGCTTGTAAATCCAAGAGCTCTCTGCTGGCACAACATTAACATTGGAGCAATAATTTTCTTGTAACAGGGCTTCTTCTACAGGGAGCTGGTTACACTGATGGGAGGAGTAAGAGCAATTAGAACACATTTTTAATATAGAATTGAAAAGGTGTTTGACATTCACAGTTATTTAAATCCCTACTTAATGTGCAGGTTGAGAATTCACAAAATCAGTCAGCATTTCAGTGGTATTTCACAGCAGGAAACTCAGGCTTATGACCCAGTTTAAAATAAAGGACAAGCCCACAACACCTGGACGTGCTCACAGCGAGTTCTCTGCAGGGAAATAACAACCACTTTGTATGTTAACATAAAAGTAACTTAATTAGTCCAGAAAGCCAGCAGCAACAGTCACAAGAGACACAGTATTAAAGGCAGTATAAAAACCACGCTTTTTTTTTTTTTTTAAACTAAAACAGAACTTCCTCTTTGGAATTTAATCTGTCCCTGCCTGGCTCTCACATGCTGAGCCAGCTGTCTCCTTTGAAGCTCTGCTTTGTCAGCCTCAGCATGGTTGTGGTTTCCTGGTTTCCTCATCAGTTTAATGTGAAAGATTCCCTTTTAACATGGAACTGCTTCCCTTTGTAAATCACAGAGGTGCTCCTACATTTCAGCCCTCCTCTGATGAGTAGGAAGCACAAGCAGAAATGCTCCTTGTACCCTGGAACTGATGAATAATTGGTTTCAGAGAAAGACTCTGCTCAGGGGAGCCTGAGCTCAGATGTTTCCATGTCTCTGTGGGAAATAGGTTGCTGCTCTTTGGAAGCAAGAAGATGGATTTGAAGTAAGCCTCAGCTCCTTCCCTGTGTGCCCCAGGATCAGTGACTGCTGCCAGACTAAAGACACCAAAACACAGCAATGTTTCAGCCCTGACTCTTAGGACTGAGAGCTTGGCTGACCTTTCCCAGCAGGATCAGTGGATCTAACACATCCCTACTGTTCCTACAAACTTACACAGGAAGCTCCAGAACTGCTCTGTGCTCTCTGCTCCTCTGAAAGCTTCCAAGCTCCCATGAAAAGGAACCATCAGAACAACCCCACAGAGACAGCAAAGAACAGCTCCACTTAGAAAACACAGCAAAGCTTACAAATAGAAGAAATTACTACATGCATTTCAAAAATTGAGCTAAAGCTTAAAGAGAAATTAGTAATTCCTTTTTTGACACTCATTAAGATTTTTTCCATTACTAACCCCTCTCAGTTTCCACAGATCATGAAAAGTCATCAAAAAGGTTTTAGATTGTACACTGCAACTCTCCCCATTTAAAAAAAAAATTGTAGTTCTTTGCTTCTTGGCTCTCCCTAGTTGCTGTACTGAATTTTCATCTTGCAACAGCAAGCACAAGAAAGTTTCTTTAAAGAAATAGAAGCCAAGATTTTCATAGGCTCACATGACTCAGGGAAAATAATGGACTACTAGACTATTAAATGATAAAAACAAAAAATTATAAATATTACACACAAAATTCGTAATTCCATTTAAGGCTCAGAACAGTCTGTTTCCTCCCTTAAACATATTACAATCAATCAACTCTGGCATTATTCTTAGCCTCCAGTTTTTATGTCTCCAAAGCAACACTGGACCCATTTCAGCACAAAAAACTGTAGAAGTCAAATAGGATACATTTCAAATACAGAGGAATCCAGGTATGTTTGAAATACAGATTATATCACCCACAAAACACAGAAAGCACCAAGCTTCAACCAGATCCACAGCTCACCTGGGCTAATTCACATAGAGAGATTTTTATTGTGTAATTCTTCTAGACATGTACGAGATGTTTATAAACAAACCCTTGAAGATGCCAAATAAGCAAAGGGAAAGGGGGAGACACTGCATTCACAAAAGCCTCTCCTGCATCAGAACCGTCCCTCTGACACTTACCTTAACCATGGCAACAAAAGGCATCACCTTCTTCATATACTTCTTCAGCTCTGGCAAGGTGTTCAGCTCACTGGCAATTACTTTATTATCTGGCAGCTGACCTCCACTGACCTAATCAGGGATGAACAAGCATTAAAGAGAACAGCTATCATGAAAAAACTTGCCCTCCAATATCATAAACCTTTCCTGCTTTCCCATAAATACCAGCAAGGTCTGTCAGCATCATTGATTCCACAGAAACCCAAACAGCATTTAATACTAATACAGAAAATAAGCCTATACAAAATGCCCACAGGTGAATATCCCCAAGAACAAATTCCACATGAGGAATATTGGTTTATCTCATTGCCACAAGCTGGAATCTACCAGTTACAACCCTGGTGTGCTCAAGCTGAGGATGGTTCATCAGGATCCCAAATGCCACTCTCAGCAGCTACCCCATGTCAGAAGCATAGACTCCTTTGCTTTCTTAATATATTTCTTCTTATGACTGACTTACTCGATTTCAGCTATTTCTTGTGACACTGCTGAGTGGTATTCACTTACTCAAGGACTAGGACAAAGCTTCTAAGCCCATTTACCGAGTAAGGCAGCAGTAGTCAGTTTACCATGTTTCCTCAAAATATACTTGTAAAGAAGAGTATTTAAAAGCTAATTACTTACAAATGTAAGAAACAACAGAGTACAGGCACGTTATTTCTCAGATTGTCAAAACCACTGAAATGCAACTGTCAAATCAATAACAGCACTGGGGACATTTTCATTAAGCATCAAAACTTACCAGACAGTTGTAAAAGCATAAAGAAAATTAATCTATTGAAATAATCTGATAACAAGGTACAGCTTATAAACTTTCTACAGATGGAAATTGAGCCCCCAAACAGCAGGCAAGCAGCTGGAGGGCAGGGGAGGGGCTGAGCACCTGGAAGTGCTTGCGCAGGACAGACAGGGTGGTGTGCTGCCAGGGTGGGTAGCTCTTCGCCACGTAGATGGTACAGTGAGAAGGCTTCTGGGAGGGCTCTTTGGGACTTTTCTGAGGAAATAAAAGAAATAAAAAGCAGGAGTCCCTAGGCAATAGAGAATGATCACACAAGCACACGAGCAGACAGCCCTCACCTTGCCCTTCCCAGGTGCCATGTGGCTCTTGAGGCGCAGGCGGAGGTCGTGAGCTGCTTCCATCAGGTACTGGGAGGAGCGAATCAGCACCTCATCCACGGGCCCTGCTGCTGGCCATGAGGCACTCATGATGGAGTCAGCCTGGGGGCACAGCAGCACAGGAATTCACTGAGGTTAACATCCCTGGCATGGTGGGTCTCCAGACATTACAGCTTGATTGTAAAAGAGAGTTTAGCCAGGCTGGACCTCAGTCCATTAGACCCTGAAGGAGTGGGCACACAGCCAACAAGCACTTCTTTGCAAGTGTGTTCAGCACTATACATGCAATCACAACTACTGTTTGGCTATGGAATACCATCTGCAAGCAGAGGGCTTAAAAACCATCAAAACTAAGCTTTACACAGAAGTGTAAGGCTATTGGACTGCTTCACTTCATTTCAGATTACCTCTTCATAAGCAGACAGTGATAGTGACTGGTATTAATGTTACACATATCATCACAGCAACAGGCCAGCTCCCTGCAGTCACTGTCCCAAGGACAATGAGCCAGTATGACTCCTTGGATTCTGACACATTTTTTTCTACTGGTACACAAACAGTATCTGTAAGGCTGACATTGGTGTTCCTGAAATCCATAAAAGCTCAGCTCAGGATCAATGACAGAGCTGAAATGCCAGTACCTTGCCCAGCAGGGACCAGATGTGCTCACACAGGTGGGGGCAGATGGGAGCCAGCAGCAGAGTCTGCACCTCGATGAACTGGAACACCAGCTCCCTGTGCATGCCCTCGATGGCCAGCTCCCTGTACTTGTCCTTTGCTGCCTGGAACAAGGAAACAGCATCAGCCCTGTGCTGCCAGGGACAAACACCCAGAGTCACACACACCTGAGGGCTCCAACACGCCTTCAGAACGTGAGCAGCTTGTCAAAACCCTTTACTGAGCTCTGAGAACTGTATTTTCCTGAAGCACCCACATGTGAATCTGCCAGTTGGCCATTAGATTTTTGCATTGATGTGGTACTTTAAAAAACTGTTTATTGGCACAAACATAAAAGACAAAAATATCCACAGCTGTGTATCAGGTGCTGTCATCCCAAATAACTTACATACAGATACTAATAAGGACTAAGAAAAAGGCAATGAATATGATCTATCATTACACATAATTCAGCCTATTTAACCCTACTCCTGAGTATCTCAAAGCAGCCACATGAAGGAGCGTGTGTAATTCATTAAATGGAGCAGCATGGCTCTGCAGACACTCTGGAGACATGGTTTATGGAGGATATCAAAAAGCACTGTGCTCCTAAACAGTTTTGTTGATGCATTATCTGAATTTCTTATGAAGAGTCCTTTATCACAAAAAGTATAAAGGAAGGCAACACTCTTTTTAACAGTGTCTTTTTTAAAGCAGCTTCTTGCTCATATCAGGACTATTTGCAGAATTGCACTTGCTTTCCTCTGGACCTATGTAAACTGACACAAGCAGACCTCTGCAATTCCACATTTATTCCCTTGAAGTACTCTTGTTCCTTGACACAATTCTGATTCCAATTGAGCTGTATAGTTAAGGAGCAGAGACAGAAGGATCAAAAGAAATCCACAAGGTAACAAATACCGGGTGTCACTTTCTTAACACCTCCTACCTGAAACTCAAAGAAGCCAGTTTTCAGAGCTTCCTTAAACATCATCTTCTCATAATTTTGTTCTGTCTTCATTATGCCTGCATTCATCTCACTGGGGATGGAAGTGACAACATCAATATTGCATAGTCTGCCCCACATAATGGCAACGCTGTAAAACTGTCACCAATGCAGCCAAACCCCATAACCTATTCTGGATTGAGCTCTGGTTTATGGAAACCATTAATTTTTAGAAAGAAGTAACTACAGGATTCCTCCTTGCAAGGAAAAACCTGGCCCAAACTGTGTTATTAACCTGTGTACCACACCTGGCAAAGACTCTGTCATTGAAGGTGCTGGCTGGGCCACTCCTCAGGCTGTCTCTGTTTGCAATCATCTCCTTCACCCACTCCACCCATGTGTAGAGACGAAGAATACCAGCATCTGCCATGGCTTCCACAAAGTTGGCATCTTCAACAGTGTCTCCAGCATCAGCCAAGGCCAGACGCATGCCTGAAGGGAAGGGGATCAGCTGCCATGGATATCCAGGGAATGCTGTGCCTCCTGCACCCCTGCCAGCTCACTGCAGCTGCAGGTAACAGCCAGGTGACAAACTGCCTGGCCAGCCAGAGATGTCTCAAAGCAGGCACTTCCCTGGGAGAGGAACACTGCCCTCCTCGGGAAGGGAGCAGAGAGACCAGCACAGCCACTGCCCAAAACACAGGAGCAGGGAAGGAGCACGGCACACACAGACATGCAGGGCACAAATACATTCACACCCCATGCACACCAACAGTGTGTCCTGTGCTCTCATCTCTTCAGTGAACCTAGAATGACCAAGCAGACTGCTCCTGTTAGAAATTGGAGTTAGAAATTACACCACTACACTCCTGGAGGGCTCAGTCCCAGGAGCAGCTCCTGGCTGAACCAGGTGTGCTGACACACAGCTCAATCTTCCAAGTGGAGTTCAGCTTTTCAACAAGAACAGGTGGCAAGTGGCAGATTTATTGCCATCCAAAACTCCAATAAACTCCTTTGAGAGCAAAACCCTCATTTTAGTCGTTTTAGCAGAATTGACAATCAGATGCAGGTCAGAACACACTCACCATCTGCAGAAAACTTGTCAACAGCTTGAGTGAGGGTGAGGAAGTTGCCTGTCGATTTAGACATCTGAAAGAAAGATAAGAGTGTTTGTTTTCTCACACATCCCCTGAGTTGGTGGATAAGCAAGACAGACCCAACAAGGGTTTGGGCAAACAATTTTCTCATGAATCACAGCAAAAAACACTTGGTAAATCTGAATGAGGTCTCACAGCAAAAGCAGACTGAACTCTGCATGAACTCAGCAAAAAAATATAATCCCAGAAATTCCCTAAATTATACTTAAATACTACTTTAAAACTGGCAGTTTCAGATCACCCTGTATTGATTTTTCAAGGACTCCACCAGGGTTTGTTTTGGGGTTTTTTGATTCATATCAGACAATCCCCAAGGCCTAATTCCTGGGTTCAGGTACTTTTAATTCAATTCAGTGTCAGAACTCGCACATATTAGCAAGCTATAAGCACAAACATTTTCCTCTCACTTCACCTACTCCAATGCTCTAAGAAGCTAAACTTCAGTTAAGTAAATAAATGTTCTATATTACCCTAAAACTTAACAGAAATGCTCTGAACACTAAATTGATGAGACTACACAAGAGCTGACGGAAGAGAAAGTGCTACACAGAGTCACAGGCAAGGCAGGTCTTTAATGAATGAAAAACTGGAGGACACTAATGAAGAAGTGTCACTATTTCCCCTGCTTATATCCCAAGAAGTTTCCAGTCTGGCTAGCAATTGCCTCTTGAGACAACACAAGAGCCATGTCACACAAAACCTTGCCATACCTTTTCAGAATTGAGGAGCAGATGTCCATTGGCTCTCACTGCTACTGGCCATTTTTCTCTGTTTGAAGACAAGATACAAATCTTTTGGCCAAGTAAATACATTTTCTCTTTCAAAAAAAAAAAGGAATAAATATTTTATGTTCCAGTTTGAAATGAATGCCTTAAGTGGAATCTTCAAAAAAAGTACCTAAGGGTTGTCTTAAATATATTAAGGAGTGCCTCTGAAGATGAAAAGAGCTACAGTACAAAGGCTAAGGATTATCATTGCTCTGCACCTGCAATTACAATGCATTTACATCACCTTCCTCTATTCAGATATTTTTAATTTAAAGGCCAGTGACTGGCACTGCCCAAGAGCACACAATAGTGCTGGGCCCACATCTCTACTCACGAAGGAAGAAGATATTAAACTACCCACAATCACCTTTACTACACATCAGAAATCCACTTTTCCTATATATAATTTTATACAGCCCCTAAACCAAATTTGGGGGTTCAAGAGAATTCCAACAGTCTCATTCAAGGGAATGCAAACAGTATCTTCACCAGAAGAGAATCATTCGATGGGCAAAGGCTCCTGCACACTCTGTGGGAGCATATTTGGCTCTTTTATCCATCCTTGAGAAGGAACTGAGGAGATTCAATAATAAAGTCACATAAATTCCAGTGCAGGAATACAACTCAACAAATACAACTCCTATGGAAAATCCATAGGAGGAGATAATGCAGAAAACCAGGGGAAATAATGGTAAAAACCCCCTTCCATTTCAATAACTTTTATTGTAGACAACTGTACCAAAGCTGCAATATGAAAGAATACATTTTCAACCCAATTCTAAATGTTGTACAGTCCAAAGGCTATTAGCAATTGTAACAGTACTGCAAACCCTCCAGCTCTACCTGCATCACACCCCAACTTACCTTTGTTCTGACCACATGGCCACGTGATTGTAGAGGTAATACGACAGGTGATTGGGAACAAGATCTTTGCCAGAAACTCTGAGATCCACAGGATACCAAAATTCAAACTCCTCCTTCAGCTTATCCAACTTTTCTTTTGGAATGTCGGTTTTAGGGAACGGAGCTGTCTTGAAGAAGATGTAATCCCAAACCTCTTTGCTCATTTGATGTGCCCTGCACAGAATCAGTCCCACACTGCACAGTCAGTAAAAGCTCCTCACACTCCACAGCACTTTCTGTAAGGCAGTTTAAACCTGTTGCTCCATTCTCACAGCACAGTCCACGTGATCAGCAAACATGGACAGAGTGCCCAGGGCCTTTGCCTCAGTTCAGGTGAGTGAATCCAATGACAGAATCAAATTCAGAGCTGCTTAAGCCATGCCCTGTTTAAACTGCCCTTTGAGATTGCCCAATAAAACATAAAGACTCCCATAAAGAAAAAGTGATTAATAATTAAAGCATAACCTTGAATATCATGGAAACCTGATCATTTCTTTTCCAAACGTCACCACCCAAGCCTCAGCATCACCTGTGACCTTACATGAACACTGAGAGCCCCTCACTGGTCCATCTCATGGAGCCATTCCTTCTGGCTTCCCAGAAGTCAAAGGACAGGAGGACAGGAGAGAACTGCTGTGCAGTTCAGGGTTGCCTCCTACATGGAAAATACTTGTGGTCTTCTCCCACTTTGGAATGGAATGAACGTTTAAAATTAACATTTACTGCAAGACACATCTTACCAATTACCAGAGGTAGGATCCACAATTTTGAAGGGAAATACTGACGAGATGCAACTGATACCCACAGCTCTACAGCCACTGGGCTGCATTAACACATATCCTTCTTGTTTCTACAGAGATTTTTATTCCTGGCTCTCTGAAATTCAGCAGAGTGCATCAGATACTGCATGCATTCCAAATAAAATACTTTCAAGCCAGAGTTTGCTATGTGTTAGCACCTGCTGAGGGGCTTTGACCTGTGCTATGTAGAGAGGAAAAGCATTTTGGACCCCAAATACTTCCAGTACACTTTAGAAAAACACCTCAGATGATGGTCTGTACCAGTCCAGAATAAATCCTACAGGCACAGGTTTGCTGGTTTGGTTCTGGCAGTTCTTGTTCTGTGCTTTAAATTCCTGTGCTGTGTCTGGTGCCAAATTCACTGTAACTGAAGGTGACTGAAAGGATGAGCCATAAACCCCCTTTCTCTTCACACCACTGAGCAAGTATCAGTAAAAAGCATTTTCCAAGGCTGCTAGATGCTATCAACTTGCATAGGAGAGCACTCTAATTGAACATGCTTAATTACATCAAATCTGTAATTCAGGGCCCAGGATGCTCACTTCAAAGCTTGTTTCTAGACACAACCAGCTCGTGCGTAGCTTCTCTGTAATTAGAAAGGTTTGAGCCCAAATGACAGCCTTGCCCAGTGTCAGAGGTAGTTCTGTCTGTAAGAATCAGAATCTTTACTTTGGAAATGGTTTTCAGGTTAGTTACAGCACCAAGTAAGAGAAGTTTCCATTCCAATATGTAAACTGCTCCAGAAATTAGTCCATAAACGACACAGAACTAGAGCAGATGGCACAAGACACAATCTGAAGTGTTTTCCACACTGAGCTGTACTATCTCATCTCTCTGATCCCTATCACCACACTTCAAAAGCCACTCCAACCAAGAGGTCAATGCCTCCTCCCTCTTGCTCTAAAGACTTCCACAGACAAGCTGTGGATAAAAGATGGCTCTGAGCTTCCAGGAGAGTGACAGTGACAAAAACCAAGAGCTAAATCCTGCTCCCTCTGTACACTGGAACCCACAATTTATTGTGGTGCACAGCAGTCTCAGCAAGCAGACACCTAAGCAGCCACTGAAACCAATCACCCAACAACCTGCCAAGGCCCATTTCAAGGCAAGTCAAACAACTATTGAAAAATGTGATTTACTCTCCACACAGTTCTTTCAGAGATGCTTGCAGAAGCATTTTTCCACTCTCATTTTCTCACTGCCTATCACACTCCTCTCTATCCTTATTGCCTCTCTGCAGACCTGCTCTAACTCAGTTCATGGTAGATTTAGTTTAATAAAAATGCTTTTTACACAGAAGCAAAGACTCAGCCTCCTTGGCAAGTCTTTCTGCAGAGCAATTCAGGAGACAAGCACTCCCAATTAAACAAGAGAATTTAATGGTTCACTCTCCTTACCTGATGCCCAGAGGAGACTCTCCTTGGCCCCTCAGGTTCCCTCCCTGTAGCAGGTGAGCCACAGTGTAATAGGCCATGTAGATAGTGGAGTCAGAGAGGGATTCTATCAGCCACTGCTCATCCCAAGGCAAGCGGGTTCCTGCAGGGGAAGGCTGTGTCAGGTACCCCCACCCACACAGGAGCAGCTTCATTTGCAGTGGAACACACAGATGGACACATGGACATTGGTACTCATGCTTATGCTTTTAAAAATATTTGGTTTAAAAATTAAACTACGCATTTGAAAATTTTACTCAAGAGCCAACAGTTGCTGATTTTCAATCTGTTTCCTGACACAGCTCAGCCCAAGAACATCTGCTGTGGGTTATAGTGCATTTCTAGCAGCTGTCCCATATCAAGCCACACAAGATAAAGGCTAATCAGAATTCCAGGAGAAAAACCAAGAAATGGTGTAAGCTCCCACCTCTGAGGTCCCATCCAAACCAATAACTCAGGCAGAAAGCTACCAAGATGCTGCACAGATTATCTGTAGTAGTGCATCCATCACCAGCCCCATGCACTTCCAACAAAGCACACCTTCTCTGGGATGCTGGGCCAAGGTACAGGTTGGAAAATGTTGTTCCCACACTTCCCTAAAGCACTGGGGATGTTGCACTGAAGCTTTCCAAATGAAACAAAGAGTACCATCCTTAGAAAGCACCAACTGAGAAAGGAATGTTCCGCCTACCTAAGCCATACGTCCTGGAGCACGCATGCTCTTGTAGCCAACCTAAGGTAGCTTCAAAATTTCTCCTAGTCTCTTCACAGAACCTGTAAGAAAGAAGCTCTTACTGCTTCCAGCCCTCTCAGGCCCCACCAACAGCAGCAAAGTCACTCCTTTACAGCCACGTTCATAACTCACGTCTCCAGCTGTTGCAAGCACTCTGACGCCTGTTTCTTCCAGCTCACTTCACCATAATCTAAATACCTACAAACAGGAGAGGATTTTTGTAACAAAGAAATCAAGACTTAGTGCACAACTGGAGAAATTTTATAACTACAGCTTTGTTTCACTTACCACTGGTCACAAAGGGCCACGACACACTCGTCAGCAGATCTCGATATAACTTGTTTCTCAGGTTCCATATAAATCATGGCTTCACCCTAAGAGTGAAAGGGCAATGAAAGCTGAGATTTAAGTACTTAGCAAAGTACTGAAAATCCTGACAACTTCCTAAAAAGCATCCCCTCCATTCTAATTTGGTTTATAGCATTTACTGCATAGCTCTCCCCACTGCCCAGGCTCTGTGCCTCAGTATTCCCTCGGGTAAAACGAGGCAAGGCTTGACTCTGTACTTCTCTAAGGTCACAGCACTTTGTACAGAATGCAAGAGGAAAAGGAGGACACAAGCACAAAACATTCCCCACTGACTATGCCCCCTGATTGAAACAGCTCCTAGGGAACTCTGGGGGACAGAGGGAGGGGGAAAGGCAAAGGAAAATGTGATGCTGAACTTCAAATCTACTTGCACACACCATGAATACTGATGCATTATAATCTGGACATAATGATGCCACAGCAACAAGGGAATAATGGCTAAATGCCTGAAACCTCTCCCACTCCCAATCCTCATCAGGGAGTCTCATTAGAGGGATGCCACAATCACTGTTTGTTTACTGCTCTCTCTTTTCTGGCAGAGGAGCTCAGCAGTGGGACATCTGCACATCACAGATCCCCTTCACTGAAAGGGATGTGACAGTTCAGGTCCTGCCCTTCCTGTATCCTCCCAGCTACACTAAAGAATAAACTGGACCAGCAGAACATGTCCTAGGGAGGGTGACACAATAAGGCAAGGAACAAGAGAACTCAAATTGCTCAGCCCAAGAACGCCAGGTCTCTGCAGCAACCCAAAGCACCCTGAGGGCTGCAGAACCACCCCAGGGGTTTCTCTGGCAACTCAGCCCTGTGAAGGGTGACAAAACAGACAATTCAGAAGCAGCAGTGTGCACACTTTCACATACCTTATCCAGCATCAGCTTCTGAATGCGTTTCTTGACATCTTGAACTTTCTGTCCTTTGAAATCATCCACCAACATCACCTGTAAAAGATGGGTCACAGGTGAGAATTATTTTCAAAATTCAGCAAATAGGTGCCATAGGTGCTCAAATCAATATAAGGAAGTAGCAGGTGCCACAATCTTTGACATGCAAAAAATAAGAGCATAGGGGTTGGGTTTTTTCATTATGTGAAGTCATCTTTGCCCAAAAATGGTTTGTATACCTCAGCATCGACATAGATGACTGCAAAGTGTCAGAAATAAAAAACTATTGCTTGCTTGCAAAAGAACAGCTGAGAAATACACATGGTGAGCTACTGAGGTAAAGACAGGAGCAAAAAAGAAAAGAAACAAACCAAAACAAACAGCAAAAAATAAAAAAAAACACAACAACCCAAAACCAAAACAAAAAAAACTACTAACAATAACAATTTGCTCATTTCGGATCAGTTTCCCTACCTATATTTGCAACAAAATGGATCAGCTCCCCAGAAGGTGATCACTTGCTCAAAAACCAGGTTCTAATGCTCAGAGAACACTGGAATGTATGAGTGGAAACTTTCTCCAATTCTACATCACTCCTCCAACTGCAGAACGAGTCTAAATGAAAAGCCCTTTGGGACTTCTTAGGAAAAAAAGACACCATCCCTCTTCCTTGAGATTTGTTTTGTTTTTTTAATTGTTTACCTGCCTTTTTTCTCCTAGTTAAAGTCCCCAAGAAACCACTTACCAAAATCTTGTATTACTTACTCCCTCATAGAATCCTTTCAGGTACACTCTCTCCTTGGCCTCTGCAAGCTTCTCTCTGTCATTCTGGCTCTGGATTTTGAGCTCATCACAGATAAATGGAGCACAGAGGCTGCCATAGCCTGGGATTTCAATGATGGGCACCTGAGAATTGACAAAGGGCTGTCAAACCCCTCCTGTACATTCACAGCATCTAACACAAGGTGCTCAGGGCTTACAACACATTGCTGCAGTTCCACTCTTTGCCCAGAAGTTCTGGCAGCCCCCAGGGGGACTCCTGAGCTGCCCAGGTGTGTCCTGTGACATGCCACCACCTCAAGCTGTCCCAGGACAGGAGCTGGTGTGTGGAACCAAGGGGGTACTGCAGAATACTGGGATGGCTTTACCTGTAACCTGCATTTTCTAATGAAAACTGCCTCAGCCTCCAGACTGTGTTAACAGTGAGGGACTTCAGCTTTCTGCACTGAACAGATTCCCTCCTCACCTGGCCACGAGGGCACGAAGTTTTAATCAACCAACAGGTTATCAGTATAACGATGCATTCCATTTCCCAAAACAATAATTCTCATTAAAACTAATACTTTGCTTTCTCTCTGAAGCACAGCACAGAGTAACAAACCTTGGTCGCAATCATTAACAGACCAAATGTTGCAACTACAGGAAAAGATGAAAACTTGAAGTTTTTCAGCTCTTTCAGCTGAGAAGGACTTTGAACAGAAACTCTGGAAGAGGTAGCACAGCTCCTGGTTTGTTTCTCATCAGTGAGCATAACATCCTACGTGCTGTGGATGGACACATCTGGGTGCACTCACCGGCTCAAATGCCAGAACCATCTCATCTCTGATGCCATACTTCACCCTCAAAGCCTTGAAAGTTGGAAGAAAAAAAAAAATAGATAGAAGTCTTCTAGATTTAAAGAAGCTAGATTTAAATCTTCTGGATTAAGAAGATTTAAAGATCTTTATCCATTCATAGTGTCTTTTTTTGTACATATTGTTTAATTATAAATCAGACAAAGCCATTTCCCTGCCTTCTCGCCGTTTCTGACACCTGAGCTCAACCCCCATCCCATTTCCAGGTGATTCTTTGCCATAATCCTCTACATCTTTTTAAAAGGTGAAAAACTGATATTGCTCTACCCTGAAATGAATGGGCAAAAATTCAGTAGCCAGGGATAGCTGTTCAGACCTTGATGTATTCCTGCACTTAGTAACAACCACTTTCAGTCTCATTTGAAATTCATAGAGAATCTTAATCTCAGTTTTGGAAGTCATTTCCACAACAGGAATTCATTTCTGTTTCACTGATGCTCTTCTGTGCATTAACATGCAGCACAAGTTACATGACTCTCATCCAAAACTCAGACCTGAAGTCTGAAGAAAACCTCACTGTCCCAGCCCAGTTGGTTCAAACTTCCTTCATTTTTAACAGCTTTGATTTCAAGTTAGAGATGGCAAAATGCCCATTAAAGCAAGTTTCATTTTACCCACTGGAAATTCACTTTTGACCCTCTTCACTAGGGAAAGGAAACAGAAACAATTCAGTAAAAAGACTGACCTGTTTCTTTTTCAAGTCTCTCAGGGCTGCAAAGTCATCTGGTGAGTCAGAGGGAACACTTGTCACCACTCCAGTTCCTTGGCAAAAGAAAACAGATGAAAGGCTAAATCCCCACACACTGACTGCCAGTGCCCATCCAACAGGCTCTGCTGCAGAATTACCTTTATCCTCCTTGATGGTGAGCATGGGCAGGGCATAGATGACCTTGTAGGTGGTGAGGGGTGCCAAAAGTGCAGCACCAAGGATCTCCTGAGCAGGACAAAGGAACAGCATTACAGTAAATCAGGGGCTTTCAGCCTAGGAGAGTAAACTCTCCTGGCTGATATTCTTCTTTTCTGTAAATTTTCCTACACACTACAAACAAATTAAATACATTTTATATACAGATGGACAAGGAGGAAGTACATATGAAAACGTGTGGTACTGTTTGAGACAGGATATAGGTTATTTATTGTTAGAAAAGTCAAATACCAAGAAACTTAAACTACTAGTATGTAGAATTGAGAAAGCATAGGAAGCAGAAGGACAGTTTGCTTCCAAATATCTGAAGCACAACAGCATTGAGGCAGAAATGGCTTAGGAAGCCAGTTAACCATTTAAGCCAGACATTAATCAAAGGAAAAGCATATTGTCAAGATATTCACACACTGACAGGAGGCAGTCAAGATGTGGCTGTCTTCTACCCCACTCCTTTGCTTGAATTCACATCATGTCTACTAACAAAGGAAAAAACCTGTATTTTCTGCTTCATTCTTCGAAGCAAGATCAAGAAAGATGGTGACAAATTGTGATGAATGGAGATGAAGGGATGCAAACAGCTGGAGGTGCTTTGTATCAGGATGAATGAACACCTCTGATGACACTTGCACAATGCACACAAGTTAAGGACAGCAAACCCCAAAACCACTGACATTCACTACTCAGCTAAGAGAGCTTCATTCACACAGATGTACTGGAAATGTCAGTACCAACAAAAGCCTTTCCCACACAACCCTTTCTAGCTGTTACGTTCTCCCCTCCCTTTCCATTCACTCTTCCCAGCAAGCAGAAAAGCTTTACTTAACACTCTCCTTTCACCACATCCTGCTGAGGGAAGAGGAATGCCCCTGTCCCCAGCTAAGTGCATCAGGTTATTCTCCCAGCAGCAGCTGTGGCTTGGCTGCCAAGGAAGCTGCCTGCTGCTTGTAAGAATTCAGTCACTTCTCTAATCCCTCCTGTATTTCCCTGGCAATCAGAATTCCAGCATCACCTTTCAAAGCTTAAGCCCCAGAGGCCCAGCTGAGCCTGAGCAGCAGGCTGCAGGATGCTCACCTCTCCCATCAGCTCCTTGACCACGGGCACCACGCCGTTGTCCTTGGTGAAGCCCTGGTAGGACATGTTCCGGGCAGCACGCTGGGTGCAGATGAAGATGTCCCCATTGCCAGTCTCAAAGCCAATGTACTTCATGTCTGGGCGTAGCCAGCAGTTGGTCTGGCCAAACATGGTCTCTGGCCTGAGCGTGGCAGCCACCAGGAAGATGTTTTTTCCTCTCAAGCCACTGGGGGGGAAAAAGCATTGGGTAAGTGTCGGAGTTCTTCACTCCCACGTCTCTCCCCTGACAGGGGAGGCCTTTTCCCAAGTCCTTGTTAATTTAAAAGCCAAACTGGACTCTTGGTTGTTCTCACTCTCCAGGTTGTTTATTATTTTCTCATCAGCAATTTCTGCACACCAGGCTTTACACCAGCTTGGTCTGAGGGACACAAGGCACCAAAAAGCCCCAAACACACAGAATCAAGGTTCTCTGAAAGACAATTCACCCAATTCTCACCAAGAACAGACATTATTTCTACTTTTCTACCAAAAACCAACTCAATCTCTATTCACATTACACTGTGGCAAATTGTTCCAAATGTTCCTGTGTCCCCAACACTGCAGAATGTGCAGGAGATGGAGAAGGAGGAAGAAGCCTGAAAGCCACAAGGATCCTCCAGCTTGTCTTCATCTCCTTCCCATGCTAACCCCAAAAATCTCCATTTCTCCCCCTGGGATCAATTCCATATTCTGCTACTCTCTAATTGACATTCTGGAAAGTTCTGTTTGATCCCAGAGCCTGGGCAGCCCTTTGCATGGAGGAAGGTTGAAAGCAGTGTTTGTCAGAGGGTTTGGATCTCTTAAAACATGCAGAGGAATATTCTCTGTATTCTGGGTCCCAACAGATAAGTTACCAAAATAAAATAATTCTGGATCATACAGAACAGGGTTATAAACTAACTTTCAAGGAATACAAATCAACTTTCAAGCAATGTTTCTAAGAGACAAGAGTGGGTCATTAATTCATTGTAGATTTTCCATTTTCTCTTTTTTTCTTTTTTTAATTCCATCTTGAGTTCCACACACAGTGAACAGAGCACCTCAAAGTTCTGACCAAGTCTTTGAAGTGATGCAAATACCCAGGTGAAATTAAATTCTGCATTAGGCAAAACAGAATGTTTAATTCAATGGTCAGTTCTGGCCAGGACACAGAGCCCATCTGCCACTAAAAGAATCGAGACCTACCTCAATTTTGCTGGGTAAGGATCCAACACCTTCATTTTTATCAGCGTGTATTCTTGAGGCCCAACACCCTACAATTCCCACAAACAATGCAACAATCAATAAATGAAATTCACTTGAGCAGCAAAGAAAACAAATCCTATTCTGTAGGAACCTAATCCAAACACTATTTAAGGTACTGATGCTTTCCTCGGAGTAAATCCTATTTCCATTCCTATGAAAGGCTGTTCACTGAAATGCAGACTGCAGAGAGGTTACTGTGCTCCTACAGCCAAAACCTCACTTGTCACAGACACTGTCTCAGCAACATCCAGGTTAACAACAGCTTGTTTATTTAGTTTCAACAGATAACAACACAATGGAGTGATGCTGCTGGCACAGATTGCCAAACGATCACAGAAACCAGCTACAATGGAAAATAGTTCCAGACAAATCTGCTCAAGAGAGGAGTTCTTTCAACTTTCACATGCCTGACAGCTGAGAGCCAGCAACTCTGCAATCCAAACTATCTTTTGCTCCAAGATACAATTTATTTTCCATTCAGTACTTAAGATCATAAGCAATGCATGTAAATGTTAAGTAAAAACATTACCTCTCCTGTTTGCCTGTCATGATCCATGCAAGGCTGTCCATCTTTAGGAGAATAAATTGTGTATCTAGAAAAAAGTGAATTTTAATTTAGCAGTGAGTAAAACTGTATAGAGCAAGAAGAAAAAAAATACAGCTCTCTGGGAAGAAAAGACCTCTTAATGGTATTTTCAAATTCTGTGTGGATCTGTTTCCATCAGTGCCAATGTTCAGTTTTCACAAGAACTTTCAGAACTGACCTTTGTTTGCTTGGAGTTGGTACCCATGGAAAAACTAAACCCAGAAGACAAATCTCACAAGCTTTGCTGGCACAACAAGTACACTGTGTCAGGCAGAGCACCAGACATGGAAGGTTTCATGTGAGTTAAAGGACGTGTCACAGGGCACAGCTGAGCTGATCCACACCCCCAACAACTCAGAGCTGAGGGGCAGCTTACCGTTTGCCAAACTTAATCTTATTTCTTTCCTTTAGTGTAAGGAACTGCCATCGCACAAAGGAATCATAATAGGGATTGACATTTGTTGTAATGAAGGAACGCCTCCAGTCCACCTGGAAATGGCAAGAGGCTCCAGTAAGAGGCACGAGCAAGAAATCAAAGGAATCTCATAATACCATAACTATTACTTTAAAAATCAAAAGAGCTTTCTCTTCAAAAGGACAATGCAAGTATGAATGCCATAAAGGATGTAAGCCTAAACACACATCTGTGCCTGCTCTCTCAGAGCAGAGATGTCAGACCCAAGGTCCCTCCACTGACTGAGAAATTTAGAGGTTTTGTAGTAGTTTTAACCAACCATTCAAGCTGAATTTCAGCACTGCCTCGTTTCGTCATCTTTATTTCTCTTCATTTTCAAAAACCTGTTGTCAGCAGGACAAGTACTTTAAGAAAAAGAGTGATGTGATGTTAAATGGTACAGTCAATACTGACTACAGGCAAGCTCTCTCACATGGGAACCACAGATCATACTGCCTTTCCTGAACTCATTTCCAGCTGTGACCACCATACAGGGTACAAACTCTACACAAGAAAGCATTTCATTATCACCCAGGGCCATTAAACCACTAAATGACTAATTCCATAAGTATCAGAAACATTCCTGGAATTATGCTGGCATTCTGCAGAAAATCTGAGGGAGAAGCAGCACATTGACCAACACAGTAACAATACAGGAATGGCTGCCTGCATAACTGAGGTTGGGATCACCCTGAGTCACCTTCAATCCCATGCTCTTCAGATCCTGGACAGCAAGGGGAGGGAAATAATCCAGCCAGTGCTCAGCTTCAGAAAAATTGACCACTTCTTCATCAGACAGACCCAAAGACTTCATGATCCCCCACTGGTATTTGGAGGAGCCAGTCTTGGCAGCAGCCTTGCTCTGAAAGAACAATTGGGATTAGGAAGAAGCCCACAGTGTTGTCATAAGAACATTTGCCTCTGTTAATGTTATGGTTTGTGATTCTAGATACACAACTTAATACAAATATTCTCACATCCCCCCTTTACAGTGAGGGCAATTGATCAGAGTTTCCATTCTACCATACCCTATATTAACTGTTCATTCCCTAACCCTCCTCTTCCCAACTGTTCCATGTCCATAACCCCTGCAGAGCTCTGCCACAACATCCTGGCAGGATCTGCCTGCTGTCGAGGCCCTGCTCAAACCCACAGGTTTCTGCACCACAGAAAGGTGGAGAGCCCTGCACCCTGGACCAAAAACCTTTGCTGTGGCACTTTTCCCAGCTGTTGTCCCTTGAGAATCTGTCTCTCCTCAACAGTGACCCAGGCAAGGTCCCACCTTCCATCCTGCAGAGCAGCCAGAACCCCAAACCCAGCAGTTCCAGAGGGACAATCTCTTGAGAGTACATAAACAACACACAGAGCACCTCTGAGCCTTTCCTAGACTTGATTCTTTGCCTTGATTTGGGATACTCCCCAAATACTAAATCTTTTCAGTACCTCGTAGGTGAAAACAGTTTGGATGATTTTACTGAGCCTATCTAGACAGAAGTGGCTAGATGCCAACTTAAAAACAATAACCAGAACAGCAGGGATACACATCCTCTACCTGTAGGAAAGCAGGGCTACTTCCTACAACTTGCCCATGAATATTCCATGAATGGATTAAAAAAAAAATAATAAAAAATGAGAGCATTACTCTGGATGTGATCTGTTTTTTTCTCAGAAAACTATTCGGCCGTGCATCAGCTTATCAATAAGGGTTCATGTATTAACATGGTGTCTCTGGAACCACACACTTCATGCATTTTTTTCACATCTATCTTAAAGGTAACTTAGCTACCTAAAAAACAATAAAAATCTTTGTATTGAGGTTTCTGTGAGCCCCAAAGAGAAAAAGTCTACAATGAGCAAAGCAAAGTCATGAAAGCACAGCTCTCAGTCCAGGAAGGCTTGGTTTAAACCTTACCTTTTTGCCTTTTGCTTTGTCTTTGATGATAATTTCTTCCTCTTTTTTACCAGAATTTTCTTCCTCTTCCTCCTCCTCATCAGGAAATTCTGGTGGGCAGCCATACAACTCCATTTCTCTTTTCAGCTTATCTGCACAAGCCTGAACAGAGTTATTGGGAGTGTGTCAGCCAGGGCACTGGCTGCAGTCACAGCCAAGGAGTGAGTTTTACTGATAACATTTTGTATTCCATGCTTTAAATTTTTTCTGGACCTTGTATTAACACCTAGGAGATCCTGCCACTTCCAGAATACCTTCCAGGGCAGGAGGATGTATACTGTAAGCATTTTCTTGCAAAGGAAAACATTCTAGAGGAAAAATTAAGTTTTCCAGCACTTTATCTTCTAAAGTGATGTTATAGCTCAAGCACAACACATGTTTATTACAAATGCAGGTTCCAAATCACACTTTATGTCTCGGTGAGTTTTTAAATCAATTGAGGTGATGTTGGGGATGGACAGTAAGCAAAGCTCCAAGCAGCCTTGGGAATAAAAACCCCATGAGAAACAACCCCCAGCAACTGCAAAACTCTCACCTTGATGGGCATCCCCGTGCAGTGCAGCCCAAAGGGGAACAGGCAGCTCCTCCCCTTCAGCCTCTGGTACCCGACTGCAAACTACAGAGAGGGAAATGGAACAGCTGAGAGGGGCACGAGGGCTGAGCCAGCACCTGCTCACCCCAGCTCTGACTCCTCCACCTCCTCTAAGTGCAGACACTGACAGCTGACAGAGCTGGGCAGGAACTCTGGCAGGAAGGGGGAACTGGAGTTTGTTTCCAGCCTCCCCTGTGCCTGCAAAGGCTCCCAGGCTGGCTCCACCACAGCCCACTGGGGAATCCTACCCACTAGAGCCCCCAAAACCTGCTCCCACACAGGGCACAGCAAGCACAAACAAAAGGAACAGGGCCCTTGGCAAGTTTGAGCCATGTGGCAGCATCACCTAAAAATCTCATTTCAAAGAACAAACAGGGGAAACACCTGCAGCCCCATCTCAGCAAACTAAAAATTACATGAATGGAAATTCCCTTCAGCTAGCAGTATTCCTACTGAAAATGTGGGAAAAAAGGAAAGTTTAATAAGTCATTACTATAGCTATAAAGGAATTGACATGGCATCCTGTTAGCTCAAAGCTGAACCACAAAATCAGTGTTCTGATATTTGAACCACAAAATCAGTGTTCTGATATTTGAACCACAAAATCAGCACTTGTTCTAGAGTAGTATTTAAAGGTATCAGCAAAGGAGATTTTTTTACCTCACATTTAGATAAGGAAAATGTGTGTCCCAGGTGCAGGCGGCCATTCATGTAGGGGTAAGGAAAGGTAACAAAGTATTTCCCTTTGCTGAGAAGAAAATCAAAGAATTAAAACACATAATTAGCTTTGGAAATGGCCATCAGACAATGAGCAAAACAGCTAACTAATATGTTCAGCTATTATCAGCCCACAGTAACCTTAAAATATTTTCCTTGCTAGAGTAACATTAGTCTGTGATTTTAGAGAGCTGATACACTAACAGGCTTTATAATCTTAAAAAAATAAACAGAAAATTAAAAACCCACAGAGGACTGACATCACACAGCAACACTGAAACAGATATAGCATGTTCCCAAAGGTAACAAATTCTAATCCTGCTTCTGTAAATTAATTACAGTAGAAGCTTAAAGTCCTTTACTTCATCTCCCACTGTGTGAGTTCAGGTTTTAAGGGCTGGTTTCACAGGGATATATTGTTGCAGGGTGTTTCAAAGACTTATTATGCAGTTGGAACCTGAGCTCCCAAAGCAGCTAAGAAAATATTTACATTTAGGACGCTGAATTTCTGCCTCTACCTTTTCACTCTACTTCACGCCTTGTCTCTTCCCTTCACCCACTCCTTCCATCCATTAACATGCAGGAATAAAGGCCAAGTCATTTGTTTGCTTACAAAATCTACAATTTAAGAACCTGCCACCTGTTACACCACGTCAGTTTTTATCTTGGTTTGGTCTGACTTTCCCACACACCAAATATTAACCTCCTACTGCCAAGGTCACTGCTTTTCCAGTCAGGGACCTTCCCACAGGATTAATGCTGTTCCCCCAGGCAGCCTCTCCACACCTGTGAAGAGCATGGATCCCACCAATTCCAAAGGAACTGTGCTTCCAAGTATTCTATGCATTCCCAGAGGATAAACAAGTTTCTCAGGGTTTATTCTGGGGCAGAAATAAAAGCAAGAGTCATAAAGTCTTCCCCAGCAGTGCAGAGCACTCTCTGCCCCTGTGAAAGGCTCTTTCCCCCCCTCAGCTCTGCTCCAGTGACAGCTCTGCAGCAGTGGTGACCAAGGTGTCCCACCTGCTGGCCCAGCACCTGGCCCTCCCCCAGGGCTACAGAAGAACCAAAGCTGGGCTGCAGCAGGGCCAGGGGCTTTGTGTAACACTGCTGTGCCTGGGAGGCAGAGCAGGACACCCCTTCCCTCAAATCTCCCCTCAAATCTCCCTTGGGGAGGGCTCAGACACCACACAGAACCTCCTCCAGGTCAGAGTCCAGGTCACCAAAGAGAACCTGGCTCCAAGACTACAGAGGGTCCTGACACTGCCAGGGAATGACAAAGCTTCTCTCATCCTGCTGGAACTCAGCCACACACGTACCCAGCTGCTTCATGTCCCCAGCTACAGAAACATCAACAATGTGTGAGCAATTCCCTCCAGCTGAGCCGTGAATACTGCACTACCACAGCTCATTACAAAGGGGCCACTTTTTCCCCCCGCCAGATTTTGAAAGAAAAGACGTTTTAAGCAGTGAAAAACTGAGTACAACAATACCTCCTCTGGTCCCTCCTGTCTGCAGCATTGAGCTCAAACACTCGATCATGCTCCCACTTCTGTTGAACCTCTCTTTCAATCTTCTTCAGGAAATCCACTTTTGCTGTTCCTTTACGCTCCTGCTCAACAGAGAAAGGGAAGAACAGAACTGTAACGAGTCAGAGAGCACTGCTGATCATCTTGGGAAGCTCTGCTCCAGAGCACTGCAGCAACAGCAATCAGCAGAGCAGCACTGATGACTCTGCAAGCCTGTACCCACAGGTACAGCCTTCTGAAACTGCACCTAGGATCTGGAAGGAAAGCTTTAACAACCCTTTCCATGGCAAAGGACTCTACAGTAGCCAAGACACACACACACACACGCTGGCCACCTTGCCAATAAAGAACACTCAGAGGTCTGAGCCGGGGAGGTAGAAGAGGACATAAATCATAAGTGAAAACACGCACAGAATTCTGTTTTTACTCCAGACTCTCCATAAACCCATGCGATGCATTCTCCTCTCAGCACTCCCTGTGCTCTCTGCCTGCTAACACCCCAGCAGCACACGGAGCTCTCCGGCTAAAGCACTCCAATTTTAATTAAATTGGATTTTAATTAAAGCAATGTTCAGCAGCCCTTCCCCTCGTTCTTTTATCACATAACACACGGCAAGTATTAACGGCTCTTAGTCTTTCACCATAAAAACACGGGAGTTATTAAAGGGCCCACGCATTACAGACGCACGCATTCTGCACTTATAAAAGTTGAGGGTTTAGCCTTTTCCCATCAAAACCAAGACACTCCTAAGACATTTACACCAAGGGGCCGCAGCGGCCGGGCAAAGGCACGCCGGTACGGGCCCCTCTTGGCGAGGATTGCGGCACAGGAGAGTGACCCAGGGGACGCCAGCAGCCCCGGCAGCGTTAACACGGACGGCCCGGCGCCGCTCCGCAACTCACCGCCATCTTGCCGCGCCTGACGGGGCCGCACGGGCCGTACCATCAGCGGGAGCGTCCGGGGGAGCCCGGACCGTACCAAGGCAGCGGGAGGGGGGAGAGCGGGCCCTTTTCAGCGTGAAGAGAGGGGAGAGGAGGAGTGCGGCGGGGCGAACGAACGGAGCGAACGAACGGAGCGATGGCTGCGGCCGCTCGTCCCGGCTGGGGAAGGGGAATGAGCCCGGTGCGCCTGGCAGAGCTGCGCGCCCGCCCGCACGCTGTCCCTTTAAGAGCACCCCCCCCCAAGATGTCGCCGCGGGTTCATGTGCTCGCTCTACCAAACTTGCTGGTTCTCCCTGACCCCCGGCTCGGGCTCTGCGCGGCTGCCATTGGTTAGCAGCGCGGAGCGGCGCGTTCTGATTGGTGCTGGCGGCGTGGCCCCGCCCCGGCCGTGCCCAGCAGGCTGCGCTGCGGGCGGTGCCGGGCAGGTCGCGGCCATGGCGGCGGTGTAGCAGCGAGCGGGCGGCGCGGGGCCACCATGATCATCGAGAGCGTAGATGCGCTCAAATCCTGGCTGGCCAAGCTGCTGGAGCCCATGTGAGTGCGGCTGTGTGGGCCGGACGGGCCCGGCCGAGGCGTTCCGGCCCTGGCCCGGAGTGCCGGCCAGCCTGAGGAGGGCCGGGGGCCTTTGGGCCTCCAGCGGGCAGCGGAGCTGCAGCACGGGGCTGAGGGGGAGCGGCTGGGGCGGGCAGCACGGGGCTGAGGGGGAGCGGCTGGGGCGGGCAGCACGGGGCTGAGGGGGAGCGGCTGGGGCGGGCAGCACGGGGCTGAGGGGGAGCGGCTGGGGCGGGCAGCCTGCAGAAAAGGCTGCTCGGGGAGCCCTGGTGGCTCTGCACAAGAGGGGCCAGGCTGGGCTGCCAGGAACAGGGCCAGGAGGAGAGGGAACGGCCTGAGGCTGGGCAGGGCAGGCCGGACACCAGGGGGAATTTCTCCATGGAAAGGGCGCTCAGGCCTTGGAACTGCCCAGGGAGGTTTGCAGTGCCCATCCCGGGGGGGTCCCAGGAATTCCTGGACGGAGCACTCAGTGCCCTGGGCTAAGGGACGAGGTGTGGATCAGGAATAAATTGGATTTGGTGGTCTGGGAGCTCTTTTCCAGCCTCTGTGTTTCTGTGTATGTTCCATCTGCTGCCCTGGCTGTGCTGTGGGCTCCAGTCCCGGCTCTGTCATCTCGCAGCAGAGGCAGGGCCGCTGCAGGAGCTGGCAGAACCAGGAATAACGCTGAAACTGGGGGAACTCTGCATTTCCATTCCCCCCTTACAGCGGCACTGGGATGGAGTCAGCATGGATCCAGGTCGGGTTGCATTTTATGGGTTCTGCTAACTCCTCCTGGCTGCAGAGTGCTGCTGGATTTGTGTCCCAAGCTCTGCAGAGCCTGGACACAGCTGGGTCTCACCAGGAAAAGCTGCATGTCAGTGCCTGCTCAGGATTAGGTCTCCCAGGAAGTACAACTGAGGCCTGTGGCAAGAGTGTTAAATAGTTTTAAATAGCTTAAATAGTTGTAAATAAGTATTAGGATGGGGGGAGTTCTTCACAGCTTTCTTTTTCCCTTGTTACAATCACGGGTTTCTCTGGTTTTTGGTCAAACCCCACTGAAGGTCTCCAGACTGGAGAGTGACTCCAGCTCCTGCACTGTCCCTGCCAGTGTTCCCTGGGGATTTGAGCTGCTCTGTGGAATGTGAGGCAGGGAATCCTGGAATTGGGCAGTGTGCCCCGGCAGACAGGGGCTCTGTAGTGGCACTAGAGTGACAATACAGGCTGGTTTACCTGGAGGAGTGCTCCAGTGCTGCACAGCAGGCTGGGATGAGGCGTTTGGGAGGGACTGACACATGGAGGAAGGGAAGGTAATGGTTGTGAATTGAGGGATTGTCTCCTCTGTTTGAAATTAAAGGTTTATAGTCAGTGGGTGAGGGCCCCAGTACATCACACACGGTGAATGCATCACACGCAGGTTATTTCTCTGTGTGTGTAAGAATTGTAAAATCAGTCAATTTGTGGTTTCTTTGTTCTTAATTGCTCCTTTTACCCTGGATTTCAGTGAGGGTTGGATGTTGTTGGAGGCTATATGGGAGCAGAGCTGCTTGATTGCTGCTCATTGAGGATTTTTATTTCTGTCACCTGTTGCCCTCTGCTTGGCTTTTTGCCCTTTGCTTGTTTTCTGGATCTTTTTCTTACTTGAGATTATTTCGAAGGCTATAAACTTCACAATTTTTCTTTCTGTTTCCAGAGTTAATATTCCTAGAAAATATACAATCACCTCTTTAAGTGTTAATTTTTTTTTTAAAGTCCCCTGAGTATTTTAGGTTTCTGCCTCCACCTGATATTTGGTATCTGCACCCTCTGAGAGGCCAAACAAGGAGCTGTCACTTAACCACACTGTTACTCTATTTCATACCTGGGCTGTTCCTAGGAGCTGAATAATGGAACCTAAAGCAATATCCAGTTTAAAGATCAGTGGGGAAGTATCACTGCACAAAGTTGGTGTCTTTGTGGGGCCAGACACAGGTGAGGGAGTGTGAGGAGAGAACCTGGGTCAGTGATTGCTCCCCCTTAGGGGTTCCAGCAGCATTAAAAGGTTACTGTAAAATATGGCATGGAAGTATCCTTGAGAAGGGAACCCCAGCACATCAGGACAGACACTGAAGCTGTGCAGGACGTGTCCGTGTGTGTATTGAAAACTGGGACTTTTTTAAACTCCTTTATAACGCTCTTTCAGTTTTTAAACCCAGTTTGATCCTTCTCAGTCCTTGTGCTCTGCTGTGCCTTTAGAGCCATTCGAGGTATGCTGGGCTGGGAGGAGGTTCAGCAGCAGTGGCATAAAGATGGGTGTGGATAAAGAAAGGTGATTTTTCCCTCAGCAGAGCTCAGGAAGAGCAGAGAAGGGGCACCTCTGTCAGGTGCAGCTGGGGGTTTCACAAGACAATTCAAATATTGGGCAGTGGTTGCAGAAAGCCCTTTGGTGGCCCCGGTGCTGGGTGTGAGCCTGGCAGCCCAGGGCTGTGGCAGGAGCTCCTGGGGGCTCTGCAGTGGCTGTGCCCCTGGGGCTGGCATCCTGCAGCAGCCAAGCACAGTTCTCTCTCTCACTAGATGTGACGCAGACCCCTCAGCCTTGGCCAACTATGTCGTGGCGTTAGTCAAGAAGGACAAGCCTGAGAAGGAGCTGAAAGCCTTCTGTGCTGACCAGCTGGATGTGTTCCTGCAGAAAGGTGTGGTGGCCTCAGCTCTTGGTGGGAGGAGGGACGGTGGTGCATCCCTTACTGCCTTCAAAATCTTCCTAGCCATGAATATTTCATACAGAGTTGGGAGGCATAAAGATCTTGTGATTAAAAAAAATTAAAAAATCGTGAGATGAAGTCCTGTAAATTGGACTTTTCACAGTGGGTGGGAGGAAATGTTCTTAAATAAAAGCAGTTTAATTTATAAGTGTCAGTCGTGTTGCCAGAAGCTTCTCTGACCAGTGTTTGGTGACTTTTGCAAACCTGGTCTGTGTTAATCCTTCAGATTGCTGAGAGCTTCACATGTGGCAGTTTGCTTCGTAGTCAAGGGTTTAAACACCCAAAAGTCTGACAGTCACTGGGAAGGTTGTTGTGCATTTCTTGTGATATTGAACTGCTGATGAGAGTGTTGAGAATTATTTACTCATAAGAATTGCCCTAAATAGGCTGCTGAGTGTAGCTGATGGAACTTGTGGATAGCTGTGGATTTGTTCCTTGATCACAGGCACCAATCATGCTTCCCCTTAGAACAGGAGAAGGCTGTGTTGGTGTCTGTGATATACCTGAGGAATTTCTTTCTGTAAATGAACGGCCTCAAGTGCCACAAATGTAATCTCAGCTCCTTTAGTGGAGCTAATGCTCATTAATCTGAGGTGCTGCTGCTGCAAGCAGCCCACCTGGCTCACTGTTTTCAGATCTTCTCTGGTGACTGTAAGCATGCACTTAAATGCACATGTAACAGTATTTTCTTGTGTTCTGTATCCTCAGAAACTTCAGGGTTTGTGGATAAACTTTTTGAAAGTTTATACACCAAGAGTTACCTTCCTTCTGCTGAGCCCACAAAGGCAGAGACAAAGCCTGCAGGGCAAGAGAAAGAAGAAGTCAAGGAGGAGGTAATGTTATTTATTCTGCCTGCCTGTTATTTTCAAATTAGCTCTCCTCCATTTGTGAGGCAAAATATACTGTCTTGTGACTAATGATCTCTGTTTGCAAAGAACCATAGAAGGTGATTATTCAGACAAGAACATGTTGCATCCCTTTGCAGAGTCTGCCTTTGACCAAGCACTCAGAAATCCTATTCACAGCTCTGGCAATACCAGGGGATAATTACTTGGAAGGGTTTGAGAGGGAGAAGTAGCAAAAGCATTCCAAAACATTTCCGATTTTGTGTATTCTGTGAGAAATGAAAATTACTTTAGAAGTTTTCTGTGATGCTTAAAATTATTGAAATATATCGGCCTCTGTATTGGAATAATTACTTTGGAAAGTCAGGTAGAATTTGTTTGCCAACAGTTTTCTCTTTTACCTTGATTTTAAGTTCTGTTGGCAGAATGGAAAGCATTCAAATTTTTGAGAGAAAGTGACCAAAAATTGCAGAAATTATCAGTCAGCCAAACCCAGGTCAGCCCAGACAAATGCAGGTCCTTTTTTTACCTGAACGTGGTTCATCAACTGATTTAAATTAAAGTTGATTATTAGGTTTTTTTTCTCTTTGCTGATGTCCTTTTTTTGCCTGAGGATGTGACACAGAGTTATGGCAGTTTATGAAAGTAGCTTTGTTTATGGCAGTTCATAATTTGAACAATACTTTCACTGTAAGAACTTTCACCTCTGTTCTCAAAGTACTGTCACAGTTTACAGAAAGCTGTAGAACTACCTTCAGCTGATTTAACCAGTGCTCTGGTGGGGACAGAGGGGGAGGTCTGGGGGGCTGGAGGGGAGTGGCAATAAGCAGAAGATATCTAGGACAGCTTTATGGAACAAGGTTACAGAATTCAGGACGTGAATTAGTTACTTTGACATCAGCAAGGCCTTCAAGATGTGTCATGAAGCTCAGTGGCTGGGGTGATCCCTGCACAGGGAGGCCAGGAAATAAACCACACGTGCAATCACAGTGAGGTCAGGGCTGGAGGGGACCCCAGGTGCCAGGTGAGACACCTTGTGCTGGGAGCAGGACTGCAGGTGCAGCTCTCCAGAGCCCTGTCAGGCCAAGTCTTGAGTATTTCTGCCCAGTTCTCCCCAGATAATCCTGATTTACAAGGCTGCAGGAAGTCTTCCTTTTGGTTTCCATTGGAATAGAAGTCTTTTATAGATGAGTGCATGTAAACTTTTTCCACCAAAATTTACAGTAACTTGTAAGCAGTGTGAAATGGCAGCAGAAGTGCAGAATGGCTCAGTGATTTGCAGCAGTGGTACAGCTGACAGACTTTTGAACCTGCTGTGGTGGAGGCCAGCAAGAAATGTGACCAGTTCCACCATGGGGGCAGGTTTTTGCCTTGAAGCAGTTATTTAGAGTATCAGCTAGTGACTTCCCTACGTGGAGAGGTGACTCCAGACATTGTGTTTAAAGGTTCAGGAAATAGCTCAATTGCTTATGCTAAATAAGGCAGTGGAGTGGAGACAGATCTTGTCTTTCGTGAATCCTGTTTAGAAACAAAACATCAGAGTGGTTTTATTTAGGGGCATCTCTTCTGCCCCTAAAAAAAAAAAAAGTTCTGAGTCCAAAACCCTTCAACAGACTCTAGTGCTTGATTACTTGTAGTGCTTCAGTGCCCTGGGCAACCAATACTTGAGTATTGTTTTCTTTGGGATGCTGTCTGTAACTTGAAATACATTTCAGTGTCATTTTCTTCATTTAAAAAAGTGATGCTCGTCCTTGTTTGGCAGTTGTGCGTTAAGCAGAATTTTCAAGAGTCTGTTGAAGAAGAGCGGGAGAGCAGGAAGAAGAAGTATTCCAGTCCCCAGAGGAGCCGTGCAGATTCCAGTGAGCAAAGGTTAGCTTTGAGCCACAATATTAAGAAATTTTGGTGTATTTTCTGTCAATCTTGACTGTGTTTTGTATCTTGTGGGTAATGGGTTTTGTGAAAAATAGGGATTTTCTCCTTCCTTTGACTGTGATACATTGTGCATGTGCTAATCACTTGCATGAGAAGTCTCCACAAGAAGTTGGCCTCTTGCAAAAGAATGATAGTATTCTTCAAATTACAGTTCCTAGAAATGTCATCATTTCCATTGTTTCCCTTGTTACATAAATGAAGGATATTGTTGGAGTCTGGGGGCAGTTGTTCATACCATGTCAGCAATGCTTCTAAAGTTCTGGTTAGAGCATCATAACTGCCTCTTCCACTCCTGCTTTCTACAGACCAGTGAATCAGCTTTAAGGTTCTGTAGTTCTCTGTGTAATCTGTGAAAATCTGACTGGGGCGTTTCACTGCCCAGATGGATGGGAAGGATGAACAGGATCTTTCTGTGCTTCAAGCTTCTTTTCGCATTTTGTTTCTGTTTTCACTGACCTGGTTTACATCTGTCTTTCCTAGAACCAGAGAGAAAAAGCGGGATGATGGGAAATGGAGGGACTATGACAGGTACTATGATAGGAGTGACCTGTACAGGGAGAAGTCTGGCTGGCGCCGGGGCAGGAGCAAGAGCCGCAGCAAGAGCAGAGGCTTGAGTCGCAGCCGCAGCCGCAGCAGGGGCCGCAGCAAAGACCGGGATGGCAGCAGGAGTGGTGAGTACCCAAGGGTGCTGCTGCAGAGAGCACCCTGCTGCAGGGACACGTGTGGCTCGGACAGTCTGAGCAGTCTAGCAGGCAGGAGATGCCCTTGAGAATTTGGAGCAAATTCTGATAGCTTTGTGTTCTTGAAGTTATGAATTAAGATGCTGTTCTTCAGAGGAGAACAATTAAGGGGTGTGTTTTCTTCTTCACTAACCTCTTAATTTATCCACAGGTGTATTCCTGTGGAGATCAGTAGTTCATACTTTTGTGCTCTGTGTTCTGACAAAGCTGTTGATTTTCTTCTTTTTTCCTCCTAAGGACTGAACTTTTTGCAAAGCAATGTTTCCCTCTTTCACCTTGTTCCTGTGTATTTTTTAGAGGAGGCTTCTTTGCAGTTGCAGGTAGTTACCATGTGATTGTTCTTTTAGGGCTAGTTCAGGTCTGTCGGAAAAGTAAGTGGCACAGATTACAGCATTCCACGCACCCTGAGACCACGTTAGTTAAGGGCAGAGGTAGGTCTGTTGTTTCAGGCTTTTGCCCTTCTTTCTGCTTTAAAAGAGAGCTGTAAATCAGAAAGAAATAAGTAGTAGAGTAGTAAAACGTGCATTTTGCAAAGAAAGCTTTGATATTTCTGAAGTCAAACCCCTATTTACATTATATTCAGTAATTACTCCATTGGTAAGATGAGGTCCTTCAAGAACAGTTCAATGTGCAGAATTCTGAGTATTTCAGGGAATGTGTTATTATCTTGTTCATGGCTCTGATGTACAGAGCAAAACATGAAGGCTTTACTCAGCTTTATTTTTTTTTTCTTAACAGAGCACCGAGAGAGAGAAAGATCAAAATACAAGAGTGAAAAAAATGATGTTGAAGGCTCATATAATCCAGTGTCTGCATCTCCCAGTAAATCCTCTGAACAGTATTCCTCTGCACAAGCTATTCCCAGTGCTGTAACTGTAGTTGCACCTGCACACCACCTTGAAAGCACCACAGAGAGCTGGTCAAATTTCTTCAACAATCACAGCAATCCCAGTTCCTTTGGCAGAAACCCTCCTCCTAAAAGAAGATGTCAAGATTATGATGGTAACTGTTCCTTAGTTTTCAGTTTCATGCCTTACTTCAATGTTCCTGTGACTTTTTTTTTAGGTATTCACTAAATGTGAGCAGCAAGTCATGTGATGTGTACCTTGTATGTAACAGATGCAGAAATGACCTTTATTGTACTGGAGAAATAACTAAACTAGTCTCACTGGAAGCAGTTTGTGTGTGCTGTGGCAATTGCTGGATAAGAACATATGGAGTTTTTTCACAGTTCTCTATGTGCTAGACAAATACCTCAACCACTGGTGCAGATTGCTCTGTGTGTGTGTTTAAAATAAACCACAGCACTTCTGACTAATTTTTCCACAGCTTTTATGACAAATGCATGTAAATTTCTATGCTTTTATGAAGTATTTATTTTGTGAAGTCTTACCTTACAATACAATATCAGTGACTGCATGTTTTCTTTAGTGAGAGATTCCATGAAAACCTGAAGTGTTGGAAGTCACTGAGCATTACTGCGTGTGTTCTCTAACCTGAGCTCAAACGTCCTGTTTTGCAGAGCGAGGTTATTGTGTCCTTGGCGACCTGTGCCAGTTTGATCACGGAAACGATCCCCTAGTGGTGGATGAAGTCTCCTTGCCCAGCATGATCCCGTTCCCACCGCCACCACCGGGGCTGCCGCCGCCTCCGGGGCTGCTGCTGCCGCCGCTGCCGGGCCCGGTCCGAGGGCTGCGCCTGCCGGTGCCACAGCCCCACCCACAGCCACCACCGCCTGTCGTGCTGCCTGTGCCACGTGAGTCACGGCCACGGGGGAGGGCTGGCAGCGTGCAAAAGGGGTGTGTGTACACACACAGCCTGCGTGTGCAAAGCTGGAGGATCCACCTGCTGCTGACCCACGGTGTAGGACACTCAGCTGAGTGGAACTGGGCGGGCGAGGGCAGTGGGGATCTCACAGCTCACCTCAGTGGCATCTGGTAGTGATTGCATTGGTCACTGACACTTACTAGCCAGGTTTTTTTCTGCTATAATGCAATAGAAGTTGCCATTAGAGGTTCTAATAAAGCTCCAGTGTTGGTGCTACGTTATCTACTGCTATAAAGCAATATGTTATTGACACATTTAAGAGCTTTCTTAGCTCAGCAGTGATCTGAGATGTTGAGTTTTTTGGGTTATCTTACTGCATCTTATAAACTCTATGAAGAAATAGCCTATTATGTTTCAGTGCTGTCCATGCCAGGGACAAAATAAATGCTGTGATAATTGGGTGCAATATCAGCAATTTTGGGATGAGGAATAATTTGATGCAGGATTAACCCTGAACTGTGCATGATCCCTTTAGCAGGTGGAACTGGCTTGCTGTGAGAGAACAGAGTGCTCAGGATGGGCTGTGTAGGGTCACTCTGGGTCCTTTTTGATCATACAGTCAGTAGGAATGTCTGTATGGCACGTGGGGAAACCAAAGCACAACCAGCTAGAGAAATTCCTTGTCTGGGAATGCCTCTTGCCCTACAGTTCTTGTTTCAGAGCTGCAGTCTGAATGCTGCTGATGTGACCTCCTGCTCTGAGCAAGCCTTTGCTCTCCATGGTAGAGCTGAGGGAGAAGCTGCTGTGGTTAAGCAGCACTAACAAACCATTGGGGAAGAAAAGACACTTATTTTTCTTTTCCGTTAAAGCTTTGTTTCTCCTAAGAAAGAGGAAAGATGTTGGAACATAGTGGCTTACCTGAACAGTTCTCAGTTTATTGTTAGTGGGATTGGACATATTTACAACCCTGACCTTGCTCCAAGCAAGGCATAAACACAGCAGTGAATTGTTTGCACATTTTGCCTGTGAGCTGTCGGTGTGTGATCTGTTCTGTGGTGTCATTGCAGGGCCACCCTTAACACAGTCCAGCTTGATAAACAGCCGTGAGCAGCCAGGGACAAGTGCAGTGCCCAGTCTTGCACCCGTGGGAGCAAGGCTGCCTCCTCCTCTGCCTCAGAACCTGCTCTACACAGTGTCAGAACGTAAGCAAATGCCTTTGGTTTACATCTATTTGATGGAAAAATGCTACATTTTCTCCGTTGATGTGTGATTAGAAATGATGATTTGTCTTCCTCCAATATATACAAATCTAAAAAGAAGTCTGATGGCTCTCCCTGGGTCAGCCCATCATGGAATGGACTGGAATGGAATGGCAGCAGTGCTCTGTCCTGGGCTGAGGAGGAGCACTGTGGGGAGCTCTGGGTTTCATGTGCTCACAGCAGTCCAATTGTTGCATAAGAAATGTTCCTTTCATCCTCAAGCCATTCGGTAGGACATTAGTTGGTGAAAGATGGATCTGCAAACCTGTAATTGCTGTTTAATTTAGGCTTTATTCCTCTCCAGTTTGGGCTAATACAGATAAGAGCTTTTTTTCCAGCTGTATGTTACAATAGTCTGTGCAGTCTTCACAGATATCAGTACTGTTTCTATTCTTTTTGCAGAATCATCCTGGGTTTAGCTTTCTAGAAGTTGTTAGCTTTCACTGGACACGTCCCTCTTCCTTAACAGAGCTCAAAATTTTTAAAAGTATGTTTTTACAAGGGAAAATAGCAAAATGCCTGGAAAGTCCTAGATTGCTCAATTTCAGTACAACACAGTTTATTTCTTTGATAATTAAAGGATTACTGGCATTTCCATTTTCTGTATGACCAAAATAAGATAATTAAATGTAAGTGTTTTATAATATTCTCATCTGGGTTTTTTTAACATAAATATTCTGAATTTTATTCAAAGAGGGGATCTAGTTCAGTTCATTATCTGTGTCATTTTATTTGTGACTTCCATGCTTTTCAGAACTTCAGACACTCAAATTTCTTATTAGATAACCTAATAACCCCAAGTCCTGTCGGGTGTTCAGGTGTCACCCTCTGATCCTTTCAGCTCCAGAACTTCTAATGGGTGTTTCTGCCTGTTGGAGCTCACAGGCCTTCACAGGAATTCTGTTCTCCAGAACCTCTGTGGAGATTCTCATGTCCTGTTCTTGGACTGTTGTGGTAGCAGCTGCTGGTTGCCCTCTTGCAGTCAATCACGTTCTAAATCAGGGAAGAGGAGCTTGTGGTTCAGCTCCTTCTAGGTTAGAGAAAGTTCTTGTTTTACAGTTGGATTATCAGTGTGGATATTATGTAGCATCTGTTTTTAGCTGTGGAGTTGTCTTTGCTGCTGCAGAATAAGGAACTGAGATTTTGGAGGGGTTCATGTCTGTCAGGTTCCCTTGCGTTCTGGTCCTGGATGTACTGTTCCTGTGGAGGCTCTTCACAGACTTCATTCGTTCTAGTTCTTGTCCAGCTTTTCCTTTTTAGGGTTAAAAAAATGCATTATCCTCAATTTGGACCTTGGGCTGGAGGAGTAATAAGAGTCAATTCTGTCATCTTGTATTCTTGTGGTGACCCCTTCTAATGAAAATGATCATTAGTACCTTACCTAAGCTAGGCAGCTGATCTCACTCTTACAGAAAGAGAATTCAGTAGGTAAGTATTGGTTCCATTGATTCATTTCTCAGCTTTCTTTGATGGAAATCATTTAAGTATGTTCTTCACCTAAAATTCTTTTCTGAGGGGATCTAGATTGTTAGGCAGCAAAGGCTGGAAATCTCTTTGCATCTTAGACTCTGCAGAGTAAATGCCAAACCCAAAGCCTGTGTTGCTGCCCTTAAAACACTGCCAGATGTTGTGCACATTGTCACCCAGACCCCTCAGGCCTTCCCAGACAGTGGATCAGCAGTACTCTGTATTGTGACCTGTGTGCTTTGGACAAACAGAACAAAACCCAAAAGAGAATGTGTGCAGGTAGGCTAGGCCTGCAGATCAGCTGAGGGTTTGCAGTGGCTGCACAGGTGGGCTGTACCACCTCTCTTCTCTTCAGCCAGGGCAGCTTCTGACTCTTGGACATCCGTGCACTTCCTTAAGGGAAAACTAACCCCGAGTCTTAAACTCACTTGAAAAATTCTGTCGTTTCTCTCCTTTTTTTTGTAGATACATATGAGCCAGATGGCTATAACCCTGAAGCTCCTAGTATTACCAGTGCTGGTAGATCTCAGTATCGGCAGTTCTTTACGAGAGCACAAATGCAGCGTCCAAATCTAATTGGCCTAACATCTGGGGAGATGGATACAAACCCTCGAGGTAGGAAGGGTTCTGCTCATTGCTGTTGCTATTTTTGTCCAAGACCGTCAACACTTTTCCCTCTTTTCAGGCTGAAAGCACTAGTTTTTCTCACTGATCTAGTGTTTCAGAGCTTTTTTTTTTTTTTGACATTTCTACCTTTTTTAAGTGCTAACGTGCCCATATTAAAGTCAAAGCAACCTTTTTGATTAAAAAACCCCACTCCGTTGGGAATGCTACCAGGGGTTTGTTGGTTGGTTGGGGTTTTACTCCTCTTCAGCCTTTAAGATATTTTCCAGGTACTGGGAGCTCCTAGAAAGAAAAACAGCACCTAAGGATGGCTTTAGCAGCACAGTCTGCAGTCTGCTTTTGATCAGCCATGGGCACAGAGGTGATGATCCAAGCTCCTTGCCTTGGCTGTTGTGATGGTAGTGAAGAAGGGAGCTATCGTGGCATGTTTTGGTGCTTCATGGTCTGACTCTGTCAGCCAGGAATTCTCTCTGAGTGAACATCGAGGTATCATTCCAATTTCCCAGCTCATGGGAATCCCAGTCTGCACTTACAGAATTCCTAGCCCCTGCCTGAATGGATGTGGCTGCTGTCTCTTAGTGGTGGTGTGTACCAGGTATCTTTTAGGGAAGGGCACAAGTCAAGGCTCCTCAAAGTTTAGTTGTGGTAGCAAAACTTTCTTTCTCCCTCCTTTTTGTCCTGCCCTGATTCTTAAAACCAAAGATGTTAAATTTGGGGGTTTATTGTTATACTTCAGTATTTCTTATTCAGTAGGTTAAGAAAGATGATTTTTTTTTTTAATTTTATTTTCAGTATTTCCTTCCAATGACTCAGCTCATAAGGAATATGGTTAAATATTACTGTAGAAATTGCTGTTGCTGTTTGCATCTTAATGACTGTCACAGAGACAGGGTTGGGGCTTAATTGCTGCCCCTCAATTCTGTGAGAGCCCATCCCAGGGGTAAGGCAGGGGTGAGTGCTCAGTGGTAGGGCCTCACACAACTTGTTTTACTGTCTTTGTCACGGGTGTGAAAGGTTTGCTCTCAGATCATCCTCCAAAGTGAGGATGCTGTGCCCAGAAATGCCCAGTCTCTGTTCTCACCAGTGCAACCAGCAGAGCCCTGGCTTAAATAAAAGCCATAGAAATTGCTGTGTAACTCAGACTTCTTTTTAGGGGTTGAATATTTGGCATTCACAGGAGACTAACACCAAGGGCATAATCTTGAAAAGGTTGTAAATAAATTTCTAGCAAACTTTGTGTTGATAAAATTTGCTTCAGACTTTAAATCTAATGTCTTAAAAGAGTGTAATAATTGTACTTAATTACCAGTTTGTTGCTGAAACCTGGCTGGGGGGCTGGCAGTGGGATAGCAGTGGAAAGAACGGGTTCTTGGTTGCTTTTGCTCTGTCAAGGGTTCATACAGAGCAGACTGGTTGTTAATTCAGCCCCTGCCCATTGCAGAGCTCTAACCTATAGCCTGAGGATCCACCTATGGTTCTTTTCCTCCTTTTCTGTTTTGTTGGGATTTGGGGTTTTTTTTTTTTTTTTTTTTTTCTTTCTTCTTTTTCTGGAGAATCTGAGTTTTTAGTACCCGAAAAATCAAGTTTCAGCTTTGTTTCTTCAAGCTAATGCTAACCTTAAAGGTCAAAACCCATCCCTCCCAGCTGGACCTTGTGTGTTTCTCTCAGGATGTTTAGTTAGTCTAGGGAATTATATGAATGATTTTGTTAGAAACAAAACTGACCAATTTGGTAGAGTCATCCTAATGTTTATGTTTTTAATCTCGGTTCTGTTTTGCTGTGTGAAAGCTTTTCCATGTGTGGTAGAGTAACACAGGCCTTTTTCCTTCCCTCCAGCTGCCAACATTATCATCCAAACAGAACCTCCCATTCCCATTACAAACAACAGCAGCAATGTCACCAGAGTTGTCCTGGAACCAGACAGCAGGAAAAGATCTCCAAGCAGCATGGAATGTCCACTGAAGAAACCCTGGTTGGGAAAGTAAGAATTAGCTACAGATGTTAATTCAAATGTTAATCAAACTCGATTGCTGTCAGGGCTGTGAACATTGCTATTCCCCAGTCTCTGTAATTTGGGATGGTGGGGTCAGAAAGTCTGTGTCCACATAATATGGAGACTAAACACGGGGTCAGGGGGCAGCTCTCTCCTGTTAGTGCCTACAGGATGCACTTTTTAGGGGAAAAATGCCATTTAGATGTGTGTTGCCATTTACTGCCTTACTTAGGCACACGTGTACTTACCTGAACTCTTCCTGTTCTCCTTTTCTCTAGGCAAGTAAATAACAACCAGAATAAGCCAGGGTTTCTGAAGAAGAATCAGTATACTAATACAAAGTTAGAAGTTCGAAAAATTCCACCAGAATTGAACAATATTACACAGCTCAATGAACACTTCAGCAAATTTGGAACTATCGTGAACATTCAGGTAAAAAAACAAAGTCCAGTTTTATGTCTGTGTGTGGGCATTTTATTTTCCCTGAAGCCTGCTTGAATATTGCATGGTTTCTTTGAGAAATCTTAGTGGAGATAAATTGGGAGAGGTGGTAATCCAGGTTCAGAGAAACCTCTTCCTGGTCTACTGTGTATTATTATCTTAATTCTGTAAAACCTATTGGACTCTGCCTTCATGATGCCTAATTACATTTGAAAGGCTGGCACGTTTAACAGTGTCTAAACCAGCTCAGGTTTCTGAGTAAATTGTGTATAACTTTTGGAAGAGATGATCTGACAGTTTATCTTGTATGAGTCTTATGGTATTCAATGGTCAGGGTTTTGATAAGGATACTATGGAAGAGTCTTTATCTGCTTCAGTTTGTTACCACTTGGTGTCCTAGAACTGACTCCAACTCCAGGGTGTCCTTGCCCTGTAATAAAACCAGAAAAAGCACATTAAAAAATAATAGTTAAAATAGCATTTAATTTCCATTTATTTGTCTAGACAAAACAGTTGTTTCTCAGGTCCTCAGTGAGAGGTGTAAATGAGTGACAGGAAGCTGTATTTCTTGATAACTTTGTCTTAGCCCAAAAGATATTGTGGTGCTTTCTGCACCCCTCTAATGAAATAATGCATTTCAAACATGCTATCCCAATCACTACAGTAGAAAGTCCAAGATAAGTTTTAATTGCTGTGATACTAATTTTTACAGAAAAAAATGCTTATTCAAGACTTTGAGATGCTGCTGCATTGAGGGTGTGGTGAGGCTTTGCACTGTGCACCCTTGGGCAGCTCTTATCCTTTGGGATAAAGAGCCTTTGGGTCAGCACCAGTGATACCAGGCATACCCCAGGAGCACTGCACAGGGCTCTGAATACCTGATGCTGTTGCTGGATGAGTCTTATTCATTCATTCATTTATTTATTTAAATGTATAGAGACTTTGCTGCAAGTACATGTAACATTTGCCAAAAGCTACTTTGCTTTAATTACACAGAATGTCTTGCCAGTGTTTTGAGCTGTTAATACACTGGGTACCCAGCTCATCATTGCACATTATTTGTAGATGAGTTTGCTAATGGTCGAAACGTCTTCTTCCTTGAGAAATAATGCATTTGTGACCTTTTGCTTTAGGTTGCTTTCCAGAACGACCCTGAAGCTGCTCTCATTCAGTACGTGAGTAACGAGGAGGCGAGGAAGGCGATTTCCAGCACGGAGGCAGTGCTGAGCAATCGGTTCATCCGGGTGCTGTGGCACAGGGAGAGCGAGCAGCAGCCCCCATTGCTGCAGCAGCAGCAGCAGCAGCAGCAGTCACCCACCCCGCAGGCCCTGCAGCACCTGCAGCAGCAGGCCCTGGCCACGCCGCCCGCCGTCACCGTGCACAGCAGCCTGGCCAAGGTACGTGCTGTCGGGGGGGCTCAGCAGCCTTCCCAAGTGGCTGCTGCTACAGCAAAGCAAAGCATCTAACCTTGGTGTTTTCAAATCTGTGGATACACAGGTGATGAACAAACCCCTGGCATCTGGTGCCTACGTCCTTAACAAAGTCCCGGTGAAAAGGCGCCTTGGAGCAGCGGGTGGGAGCCAGCCTGAGCTCAGCCAGCCCGGGGCTGGGGTGGAGGAGTCTCAGGTATGTTGAGAGTGGGCCATGGTCATGTTCTCACGTATAGCTTTGGCTTGTCAGCCAGGAAGGAACAAGCAAAGAGAACTTGTGAATTGTTCCCACTTGGTTCTGTTCCTTTCCAGTAGTGTTTCATGCAGCCATGGTCAGTCACTTCTTCCTCATGTCATCTACTGTTTATATGGAATAGGGACAATGGCTTTAGAAACTATCAACTACAGCACTGTCAGTGTTGTAAATGGCATAAAATATCTTCAGCAGTTAACAAACATGACAACATGTGTGTGAGACCTTTTGTTGACAAATGTAATGGCTGTCCCAGTAATTTTTGAGCTTATGCTGTCCTTTAGCAGCAGTTCTAGAAGTTCAGAGGGTATTTGTACCCAGAGTTCAATCCAATACTGTTCAATTCACACTGATGTTGTAGTGCAGCACATGTCCTGGGCCATGGGGAAGTCCTTTTAGGAAAGAAAACATGGAGTGGCTTTTGCTGCCTTACTTAGAAAGGAGGATGTTGGGTTGTGGCTGCAGAGCTGAAACTGAGGCAAGTGCTGATCATCACCTTCAGCAGTGTCCTGGTGGGAATTTGGGTGCAAAGGGAGTCTGCCATGGAGAAGGAAAGACAGTATCTTTTTCAGAAACCCTTTTAACTGGACTGATGTCTTTATCCATGTGTTTTAATTACCTTGGTCTTCCTGCCTCCTTGCACAAATCTGGACATCTGAGTTGGTGTTTCAGGCAACATGATCTGCTGAAGTTCCCCACTGGTATATCACGGTCACTTTAAAATATTCCATATTTTACTGTGTGCTTTTTACTGTTTCAGATATTTCCTACTACCACGAGCCACTCAAAAATGGTTTACAGTTCTCCAAACTTGAAGACAACCCTGAAGTCTGGTGCAGGGTCTAAACCTCATGACATGCAAGAAGCCCTTAAAAAAAAACAGGTACTTAATGCCTGACAGTGTAAGGAGCAAAATGATTTAAATGCAAGGTTTGATGGGCACACTCCTCTACAGCTTTATATGTGGGTGTGGAGTTGGTCACTGTTATGGCACAGCCTTGCAAACACACATTGGGGTAATCATGTGTGGAGTGTCCTTTTTGGGGTGTCTTACTGGATGCACCTGGCTGTGTTGGGTTTCCTGGCTTTGCTTGGGGGTTTGTGGATTTAATCTCTGCAGGTATGAGACACTTGCAGTGCACAGTGTGTTTCTTAAGAGGTGTCTGGAGGGGGCAAAATGTCACTAAAGAACCTTACAGCAGGAAATGAACACTTTTTTTTATTCTTTATTTATTGAATCAGCTGCACTTCATACTTGTGCTTTTTGCAGACAGTACTTTTGGTTGTGGATTTCACTTCCATAGCTTGAAGAGAACAATATGATCTGTATTAGTACATGTATGATCTCTATGAATGCATGTAATGCTAGACTGCTTTTTACTGATGGAAAGAATTTTCTCCTCTTATAGGAGGCGATGAAACTCCAGCAAGATATGAGGAAAAAGAAGCAGGAAATGTTAGAAAAACAAATAGAATGCCAGAAGGTAGGTCTGGGGTGTGGCTAGTAAATACATTCTGATTTTGTAGATACCTGTCTGTTCAGGGCTGTTTTTCCTGGAATTTTATGCTCGTATTCTTTGATTATTGTATAGATGTTGATATCCAAGCTGGAGAAAAACAAGGCCATGAAACCAGAAGAGAGAGCAGAAATTATGAAGACCTTAAAAGAACTAACAGGAAAAATATCTCAGTTAAAGGATGAGTTAAAAACTTCATCTACAACCTCCACACCATCCAAATTGAAGTCCAAGACAGAGGTATTTATTGTGCAACACACTTGCCTGCTTGGGTTTTGTAACTATTTGTGTTAATATGTCTTGAAAAAGCAGCAGCATTAGATGGAAACACTTGCAAGCAGCATTTTAATGTGAGTGATAACCATGGACAAACAAGCCATGGTTGAAGGAACTCCATGCCCTAGTTTTGCTTGTAGCTCATTCATGCTTGTTGCAGTTCTAAAGCAGAGAATTCTAGGCCCTTCAAAAAATGGGGGGGACCACACACAGAGAGTCCATTGAAACAAAACTGAATTTAGAGAAAAGCATGACTATTGTGTCCTGATCTGTCTGTATCGTTTACATGAACTTACTGCTGCAATGGAATAAAACAAGTGTGCCTTACAGTTCTGTCCTTTCCTTCTGTTTTCTCTTCCCACCTCTTTTTCTGCCAGGCACAGAAGGAGCTGTTGGATGCAGAGCTGGACTTCCATAAGAGACTGTCCTCTGGAGAGGACACAACCGAACTGCGGAAAAAGCTCAATCAGTTACAGGTGGAGGTGAGCTGTTCTGCACTGCTGCTGTGAATGAGTGTGTGAGTTCTGGGGGTTTCTGATCCTCTCACCCTGGACATGGCTGTGCTCTTTCCCCAGGCTGCTCGTTTAGGCATCCTGCCCGTTGGTCGAGGAAAGGCCGGGGCAGCCCCGAGCCGGGGCCGGGGCCGTGGCCGTGGGGGCCGAGGCCGGGGGATGCTGAACCACATGGTGGTGGATCACAGACCCAAGGCTCTCACCGTGGGAGGCTTCGTTGAAGAGGAAAAGGATGAATTGTTACAGCACTTCTCTGTAAGTGTCAGCTGTAAAGCAATATCACTTTCCTTTACTGCTGTAGAATCAAGCTCCTCTTAGAATAGCAATAAACCTGAGCTCTTTCCCCAATACTGATGGCTGATGCAGCTGGGAGTCCTCTGGCTCTCACTTTTCTGTCCAAAAAATCAGATTTCACTGTCACTTCAGTACACTACATGTGATTATGGAGATGGAAGAGAACATTACTGCCAGTCCTAATGAACTTTTCCTCACAGAAATTTGGGGATATCGAAGATCTTCAAGAAGAGGATTCCCCATTAAGTGTTGTTGTGACTTTTAAGTCCCGCTCAGAAGCTGAGAATGTGAGTAGAATCATAGTTATACTTTTTCTAAATATCTAAAATAAGGGGTTTTAACTACTTATGTCTGCCTTTGTATTTTAAAATTTCACAGACTTTGATCCCCAGTTTGAGCGTGATAGTGTTTGGTGCTGCTGCAGGTGGTGCCACTGAGGGGGAATTACCTCCTGGTGATCTGAGCAGTGACACAGGGCTTTCCCTGATAAAGCTGCCTGTCCCTGGCAGTTCAGAGCTATGCTCTGGGTCTGGCTTGTTGCTGATGTTAAAAGTTCTTCACTTGACCCTCTCTGAAAATCTGTGCATTTAAACACAACTCAGGCTGCTAACCAGGGATCCCGGTTCAAGGACCGACGGCTCCAGATCTCATGGCACAAACCCAAGGTACCTTCTGTGTCCACAGAAGTCGAGGAAGAGGAGTCCAAGGAAGAGGTATGAAAATCTCTTAATAACCTGATTATTCTTACTGGAATCCAGTAGCTGACAGCTCTCAGGATGCACTTTCCTGTGTGCTGGAGAAACTTCATAAAAGATGTTTTCACAAAGCAGGAACTGAATTGGTTTTGAATCGTCAGGTACATTTCCTGCATTTTAAAACAGAAAAGAGGAAAAGAAGGACGCTTTGTGGATGGGCTGTTAATTTGTCAATGATGTAAACAAGCCTCAGGTTCTGTACATGCAGGCTGCAAAGCTTTTTACTCCTCACTCTTCATGCTCTGCTGTAGAAGTTGTGTGTTCTTCCCTGTGATTCACCTTAAGCCTTTAAAGGTTATTTTGTTGTGGCATTTAACAGAAACCTTCTTTAGGAGGGGGCGAGGGGTGGTTTATCCCTGTTTCCTCTGAAACTTTGCTCTCTTTCCTGACACGAGGCTGCTGTTCTTCCCCTGAAACTGTTTGGATGTAACTCTGTGTGTGTGACACATGGTAGCACCCAAACCAGATGCCAGCACAGCTGGTGCTGTGAGCTGGGATGTGTCCCTGGCATAGCTTGGAATCTGTGTCTGAAAGTTCTTTTTTTTTCTTCCTCTAGGAGACTGAAACCTCAGATTTATTTTTGCACGAAGATGATGACGATGATGATGAAGATGAGGATGAATCCCGTTCTTGGAGAAGATGAAACTTGATGTTCGAAATGTATAATTTTAGGAATATAGTTCAAACTACATCTTTTAAACGTTTATTTAAGGAAGTTGATGAGCCAAAAAGAGCTTTACTTTCTTTTCAAACCGCAAGATTTACCATGAGCAGTTTGGTATGAAAACATTTGGGACACAGAGCTGTGAGACTGAGCTAGCCAAAGGCCCAGGAACTTCTTACAGGATTATCAAGCTCACCAGGGTGGTGATTTTTTTCTATTTAAGAAGGATAAAAAGGGGGGGAGGGGGTTGGAAATCAGTATTTTCTTGTCCTCTTTTTGTGTCACCTGTATTACCTTGTTTTGGATTTTTTATAATGTGATTGGTTTGTTAGTTTATAATTGAAAAGATATTACAGGTTTTATTTAGCAATATTACGGGGTTAGGGAAAAGACAAACTTTCATTAAATATTATGAAAGAAAAACTGGCCTCATTTGCTCGTTGAAAAAAGGGAGCATTTTATTTCCTGTGGAGTCTCATGTTGTAGGAATTCTTGGTGGCTAGATTCTTAAATCATTTACTTCAGTATGTGTAAGAGCCACACAGTCTCTTATGTTGTGCTTTTTGTGAGAGGAGGTGGAAGAAACAATTTAACAGGGTATTGTTATAACATTGTCCAGTTCACTCTGTTTCTCCAAATTCTGCTTCACAGAAGACATCAGCAGGAACACACACTGGAGTGGATTTTCACTCCTCCTTGATTTCCTTCTGTCATTTCAGTGTAAGGCTCAGTGTAAGTCAGGTGTTTATTGCATTTCAGTGTTTGGGAGCACCACTGGGAGGAGTTCCAGTGGCCCCAGCCAGGAGCAGCTCCCCTCTGCCTGTTCCCAGCTGTGTCCCAGAGCAGGGCGGGGTTCAGCACACAGCACTGGGCTGTCCCTCATGTCCCCAACGTGTCCCTTCCTCTGTCCTGAGCCCAGCAGGCCGTGTGCTGGCAGTGGCACAGGGAGCCAGGGGCTGGCTCTGGGCTCTGTGCCTCGTGCCTGGGGCACCCAGCAGCACCTCCCCTGGCTGCCCCCTTGCCCTGGCCACTCCTCAATATGTTTTATGTGCATTTCTCCACAAAATCAGCACCATGTGCACTCTTGTCTCTTGAGTGATCTCCAGTTCAGGCCCCAGTAACTCCTGACTGAGGGACAGCATCTACCAAACCCTTGTACCTGAGCGTGCCAGGGGCTGGTGCTGAGCACCCTTTGGGGTCACAGCCCTGCTGACTCTACCCTTGTGCTGTGCTGAGGTATCCAACTTGTATAATGTCCTGTTTGTTGTCAGCTGAAGGGGATGTCTCCAGTATTCTGTCTCTTTCCAAACCTCTCCTCTTCCTAGAATGAGGACTGTCCTGCTAATGACTAAATTCCAGGCATGAAGAAACGGAGGAGAAACTCACCCCGTGAACTTACAAGAATGTCTTGCTCTTCTCCCATCACCTCTAGAAGTTTTAATGTCTGTGGCACAGTGTGTATCTTGAGAAGTCCATTGCAGCAACCATGTCCGAGTCCTGACAACTTAAAAAAGGAGAGAGGGATCAAAAGGATTTATATATTTTTTTGTACAGAGTTTTTTCTTAAACTGTATAATTTTGTAAATATTTTGCTTTTTTTGTGTACTAAAATTACCGGCGTATAGATTTCAATAAGAATTGTTGTATTTTTGTATTTGCAAAATGAAAATTACAGTGGATTAATTAAGCTGTAAGAAAAATCGCAGTAGCCTTCAACACACACAGATTGGATTCCTTTTCATATGGTTTTAGCTCTAAAGTGACCCTGGGGTGGCACCTGTGTCCAGGGCACGGGTGAAGGAGTGAGGCCATCTCTCAGAGCTCCATCCCCTTGCTGTTTGCCCTCACAGGACCTGGCAGGCTGGCCTGAGTGCCAGGTGCCATCCCAGAGGTGTTTGGTGCCCACAGGGCTGGCAGTGCCCCCCAACCTGGCTGTGCCTGGGGGGCAGAGGGGCCACAGCTGGCACCAGGGGCTGGAGGAGCAGGAGCTGTGTCAAACTGGCCTGCCCTTTGCCACAGCTTCTGGGGTGTCCTCCCTGTATTTTAGGGCACGTTGGGGTGGCTTGGCTTGGATTTCTGTGCTTCCATGGGCAGCAGGGCAGTACAGCAGAGTTCATTTCATGGTGACACTTTACTGGGAACTTCACCTGTACCTCGGGCACATCAGGGGTACCTGTGTGCCCCCACCAGGTGCACCAGCCTGAGCTGGGGGACAGACACTGAGGGAAAGGATGTCACTGTGCAAAGAATTCCCTCCCTTTCCCTGCTGAATTAACCTGAGCAAAAAAAAAAAAAACAAAAAACCAAAACCACCTCAAATCTGAAAGCAGGCACCTGCTTAGGAAAGCACCACTTTATCAAAATCATGTGAAAAGGAACGAAGCTCCTCTTGGTGTATAGTAACCTTGTACTATAGTTTTTACAGATTGTGAACTTGTGTAATAGGATAATAGCAGATATTGTTGAATTTCTAATTGTTTACACATTAAAATTCATATATGTAATGTTTGTTTTATTGATTACAAGCCAAATTTCTAAGATGCATGTTGACTTTTTTGCAATAAAGTTATAGTATGGAATGGTTCAATATTTAGAAAAGACAAAATTCTAACTGAAATAAATTGGAAGGAGAACCATTCAAAAGAATTACAACTCTCAGAAAAAGAGCATTATCACTTCTTTGGGGGGAAGTGGGTGTGTGAAGGGGATTTGTGTGTGTGTAATGTGTGTGCAGGTTTGGTTTAGGTCACAGCTGAGAGAGAAATCTTCCAAGTGCCTCAGTGCTCTGGAACAGAGTGTTAAAGCAGGTAAATGGATGGGGAGGGAGGAGGGAGTCCAGGAAAGGCTGTTTGACTTTTGGGGGGGCCGCAAAGTTTAACAGAAGCTGGAGGAAGTTGTACAGTCTGGGGTTTGCAGTGTTCTGGAGTGTTGGATACAAATCCTGGCAGGACACACCTGCCAGTTCTGACTCCTTTGCAGGGTGAAAACTGTTGTGTTCTGTTATTACCTTTCTAATTGGGCTTTGGCCCTTTCAGTTCCTGTTATTCCCTCCTGCAGCCCCTCCCTGTCCCTGCTGTGTCCGGGTGTTGGAGGCTGATATAAAACCTGCCTTCTGTGCTGCTGAAGAGCCTCTCCAAGACAGACCTGTGGCTTTGGGATGTTCCAGTGCCAGGAGTTCAAAATCTGCCCCAGACCCTTCCCCTGGCCCCAGCCTCGTTCTGCAGGGAGCAGCAATGTGCTTTAGGAGACAGATCCTGATGTGGAGCACAAAAGGTTTAATGGCCAAAGCACTTGCTCCTTCCTATTCCAGTAAAATTCGTTTTAATGGAAACAAGGTGTATAAAAAACTGGAAAGGGAATAGCATTCGTGTGTGTGTATGGCTTTGGGCATATTTTTTCCCTCAGCCATTCCAAATGTGTCCTGAGTTCCCTGAGCACAGCAGCAGTGTTCAGCTCTTCCCCAACCATGGGCCAGTCCTGCCAGGAGCCCCTTGGAAGGAAGCAAATGGCTACAGGAACAGTCACACGAAGGTAAATTGTTGGTGTAATTGTCAGGCCAAGAATCTCTTTGTTGTCTCCTGTCACGGCTGTCTGGAATACAGCACTAACTTCTGGAGAGGGCTCCCAAAGGTGGCAATCTAATTTTAACTCATCTCTGGAAACAGGGGACCCAGTTCTGTCCTCTGGAGCAGGTTGTGTAACGTGTCTGGGCCTGTACTGATGAGATCACTGACACAAGGGGCGTTCAAAAGGGAAGAAGAAGTTTGTCTGATGTTTCTCTGGAGGTTTTTATATGCTTCTGCCACTTTATTCCACGACAGACTTACAGCTGTGATGATCAAAACCTAAATGCATAAACTAGAACACTTTCTTTCTCTCTCTCCCCAGGATCACTCCACAGACAATTTCCAATGGCTGCTTGGTGGTCTCAGGTAGGCTGATCCCTGGGGATGCTGGGTGCAGGGAGAGGGACAGGGAGAACCTGGGCAGGGCTGACAGGGGGTGGGGTACAGCCCCTTCACCTGGAGATTCCCCCTTTTCCCACAAAAAAACCCAGGTTTTTTCACTATTTTTCATGGCATCTGAAAAACACATTTTTTGTCAGAAACATCTCTTGGATCTGAAGTTCAAAAATACTTTTTACCTGGTCAAGAGACTTCAGCCCAAATAGGGCCCATGATGGGGCTGTCCCCCCCCCAGCAGTGCCTCCAGCTGGGGTTGAGGTGAGTGACCAAGGCCAGAGGGGACCCCCGGGCAGGAAGAGGAGCAGTGACCCCTGTCAGTGCAGCAGGGTCCCCCAGCAGCACTCAGTGGCCCTGTGCCAGCTGTGGGTGGTCAGGGACAAGAGCCTCCCCCGGGAGCCAGGCTGGGCACTGCAGGGCTGCTCTGAGGAGCTGTCCTGGACCCGGGGGGACAGCCCCACACCAGCATCGCCCCCCGTGCAGGGCTCTGCTGCCATTCATCTTATTTTTAGGAGCTGAATTCCTTTTGTACCTCGTCTCTCCGAGCCGTGCTGGTGCGGCGTGGATAGAGCAGCCCTGTGCTCCGTGACGTGGGAGTTAATTATAGCCCACCCTGCAGCCTTAAAGCACTCCTGCCAGTGATTTATTTAAACACTGATAAATTATACATTTCCTTAGTAATTCATGTGAAAATTATTTGGAGTCAACTCAACATCACATCCCTCTGTGTGCTGTCTCGTGGTGAAAGCTCTGTCAGACAACACCTCCTTCCATCCACTCTTCCCTTTGGCTGCTGCACGTGACTTTGGGTTACCTGCGGGTCACAGAGGAGTGAGGGGGACTCCTGGCACAGTCTCACTCCCAGCTGCTGGTGTCAGGGGAGTTAGCTCTGGCTTCAAACAGTCTGAGCTCTCAGTGGCCTTGGGAGCAGGCTGCACCTTCCCTCTGTCCGAGCTTCCTGGGCCATCCCTGGCCAAACCCACCCGTGGGTGTGGGAGCAGGATGTGAGGATGCAGAGGTGCTGCAGGGCCAAGACTGCTCTTGCTCCCACACTTCTGGCACCTTTGCTGGGCTGGGAACAAATAACCTTCACTGAGTTAGAGGGTGAGACTTTGGGGGCAGTCCAAGGTGTCAGCGTCACTCTTCTGTTCCCCCCAAGACTGCCCTGACGAAGATACAGTTGTTTCACTTGTTGATTAGCAAAAACATTAGGAGACCTACTGTTTCAGGGCATGAATAATTAATGTTTGTTCCTCATTAACTTCTTGTGGCAGAGTCCTTTTAGATGCACTTAGATGTATTTCTAGAATTAGGAGCAAATACAACGAGATGCCTGGCAGCTGAGTGTTCTGTTCCACCCCTGGAAAGCACTGCCCCATTGCTCCCATCCTCTCCAGCAGGAAAGGGAGAGTTTCTTCTGAACGAGGACTGATTTGTTCTTTGTTATACATACAATTAAAATTATACAATTTTAATTTCAGCGAATGATATAAGTAACAAAGTCTATAATTCATGTACATTACAAGCGATTAAAGGATGCCCCTCTCAAGAGAGTGGCCTGTTTTCCTGGGACAGCAAATCAAAACCTTGCTTCCTGAAAAATTCAAAACTAGGTTGATGAGCTTTCCACCTGCTGCTGCTGTTGGCCAAGGCCTGCCCCCATCACCCAGCACGGCAAAGCTGCAGCACAGCTTTGGCATTTCTTGTGTCCTGATGTGGCCACAATGCTCTGCTAACGCCAAAGGCTCTGGGTTTGGTCTGGGATTAGCACCCACAAACCTGCTCAGCCCCTGGAGCCACCTGTGCCACCTCCTGGGGCCAAGGATGTGCCCAAGGCTTTGCTCACTGAGAGCCCCTCTGCAGCCAGCAAAGCTCTGCTTGCACTTTCATTATAGAAGAGGAGAGAAAGCACTTCTAATTTAATCTGAAGCAGTGCACAGATCCCAGATGCTTCCCCTTCCCTCTCCTCAGAGGGAAGTTCAGCAGCTGGTCCCCTGCTCAGTCCCTGTGCAGCTCTCTCTGGTGGGTTTGTGGGGGTGGCCCTCACTGTGTGGGCCTCCAAGCCCCTCTGTCTGCAGAAGCAGCCTGTCCTTGCTGTGATGCCACTGGCAGCTGTGCTCTTTGAAACAATTTCCATCCCGTCCCCACCTGTATTAAAAACTTCCCAGAGTGATGGGGGTCCTGCCCTGGCCCCTCCCTTTAACCCTCCAAGTTCTTCTGCAAAATTCCCTTTCAGGCCCTTGGTGCCACGGGAGGCACAGTCAGGTCTCGAGCTGCTCTCCCTAAGCCCATTGCTGTGACCTGCAGGAGAACAGGCTCCCAAAAACAAGTGCTTGGGGGACAGTCCATAGACTCAGAGACCTCCTCAGTGCCAGATCCTCCCTTCAGGAGCCCAACAGTCTCGGAGACAGACAGCTCCTGTAACTTAGCAACTTTTTTTTGCTCTGTTAAGGTGGGTTCTTCAATCTCCTTAATGAATAAGAGAATCAGGCCAGGTAATTGATGCTTGGCCATTTAGCTGATGAATAATTGACTGTCTGGGTAACTCGAGATATTTCCTCGATCAGATTGTGCAGTGGAACAACCATATCATCTGGGGTGCTGGAAATGTGCTCACAGCCTTGGGGTGCTGGAAATGTTCTGGGCAGGCTCAGGGTCTAGGGGACCCTTCCAGAGTCAGCTCTAGTCTTCTTCCTCCACATGGAACTCCTGAGGTTCAGCAAAGCCTAGTTGTGATCCCTTCCAACCCAAACCACCCCCTGGTTCTATGATTTTGGTAATTGGCTGCATTTTAGCAACAGAAGTTATTTTATCACATAAATCTTGACACAAGTCTGGAAACAGGATTTCTTTTCCAGATCCACAGTGAAGACAAACACAAGAGCACAGCAATGAGACCTGGCCAGGTGAGCTGGGGAGGGGAGCAAAGCCTCCAAAGCAGGAGCAGAAGGGGATGAAGGTGCTGTGTGCCCCAGCAGAGGTGTCCCTGTGTGAGCTGGGTGTGCAGGACATTGTGTGGTTGTTCTGAACAGCCACTGAAGGACACTGCAAGAGAACTCTGTCAGCTTTGTGACTGTAACACAGAGTGCTGCTCCCAGTCCGTGGCAGAGGGTACCAGCATGAATTGTGGTTTAAATAACTCACGGTTTTATTTCAAACTTCCCACCAGTCCTGTGTCAGCATGTACTGCTTATTTTTTAAACTCGGTTGAGTTAATACAATGAAACCAAGAGACTAATGGCACCACTCTGTGATGAGCTTTGAATTAAAATCTAAATAAGAATATTTTGATGTATTAGGAAATTGGATAACAATCCATGAACTGTGACAAAGGATAAAATAGCACATGCTTTTAATCTGACTTTTACCTTCAGATTTCCAATGAGTCACCAGCAATGTTTCATCAGGGTATGGGTTTGGGTTTTTTCTTCCAGAAATGCCATTAATTATTTACCAATAGGTGAATGATCTCTGAAATCTATTGCAGTGACACCTTTGAGTCTGCAGACAGTTTCTGATGGCAAACCATCTGGGCTCCTTTAACTTGTTATTGTTTATCCTTTGGACTCCTCTCCCCTGGCTGTAAGGTGTAACGGCAGCAGACAGGGCCAGGAGCATCAATATTTTACAGCATTAATTAAAGGGAGCTCAGCAGCTGCATTGCCCAGCCCGGCTGCCTGCGGGAGGGGAGGGCAGGACCGTGCTTGAAGCGGGTGGCCAGGAGAGGTGTCCTGGGATGGGCTGGGTGAGGAGAGGAACCCTGTCAGCTGAGGGAGCAGCCCCGAGCCCCGCGCTGCGGTCACACAGGTGACACTCGGCTGTGGCACTGAACAGTCTGTGCGGTGACAACGGGACCGGCAGAAGGAGCGTGCGGGGTCCTCGGCAGCTTCTCCTCACTCGGGAGAGAATGAAGCAACAGCAGAGAGAAGGGAAAAGCTGCCAGTCTTGTGCGAACTCCCTCGGAGCCGGGGCCGGGCAGTCGGACTCCGAGCAGGCGCTAATCGGGCTCTGCATCCTCCCTCCGCATCTTCTTGTTTACTGGCGTTAACAGACAGCACTAAATAAAGGGGGGGTTAAAACCAAAACAAAACAAAGACGTGAAATTTATCCCTCGATTAATTACTTCCAGCAAGCAGGGCCGCCTTTAAAGCGGTGCCACTTCAGATAAAACTTTCATGCAGCTATTTAGGGCCTCTGAAATATAAATGATTTCCTTTAAATGTTTTATCATAAATCAGGGCAGGCAGCTTCGCCACAACGCGCCGGTTCCCCCCAGTGGGAGGGAGCTGCTAGCCCGGCCCGGCCCGGCCCGGCGGAACCCGGGCGAACCGGGAGAACAGGACGGGAGAACAGGACGGGAGAACAGGACGGGAGAACAGGACGGGAGAACAGGATGGGAGCGAGGAGGGAGCGGAGCGGAGCCGGGAGCATCCCATCCGCGCTGCCCAGCCCCGCTGCCGGCGCTGTCCGCGGTGCTGCGCCCCTCGCTCCCGTCCCACCGCCCCCGCTCCCCGCACGGCCCGGCCCACCCCCGCTGACACAGGGTCCCTTCCAACACAGCCCGGTCCTTGATCCTGCGATCTTGGCTCGGTGCGTGTTTCCCAAAGGCTTCACCACAGCAGAACCGCTTCTTTTCTCTGCCCACCACCACAGTCAGTTTGTCAGAAATCAGGCAGCAGCTCCTTCGCCTCTCGGTCCGTATTTACCGAGGCTTGTAAGTCTTGGAAACTTTAAATCTCGCAGTAGGTTTTATTTTGCTTGAGAACTTCGAATTTTGCAAAATATTTGCATCTCTGGTCCCTCAAAGTAGAGTAATGTCTGAGGGTGTGTGAAGATTGATTGGGACAGCAAAAATGAAAGGGTTTCTCAGCAGGGGAACAATGGAACGATGGAACGATGAACGATGAAGTTCAGAGAACTTCAGAACCGCTATCCCGGGGTGTGGGGGTGTGGACGACGGCCCCTCTGCCCCAAACGTCGAGCCCCGGGGGTTTTGCCCACGGAGAAACGCCCGTTCCTCCCCTCTTCCCCCGGGCCCCGCCGAGGGGCTGGAGCGGGCGCGGCCCGGGGGCTGCGGGGACCGGCGGACACCCGAGACGGCACGGCTGGCCCCGAGAGGGGGCTGCGGGCGGCGGGGCCGGGCCCCGGGGCACCGGAGGGGCTCAGCCCCGTGCCCTGCCCGTCCTGCCCGGGCTCATCACGCGTGCGCCGCCCGTGTAAGATGAGCGAGGGAGCGCCGGGGGGGCGGGCGCCGGCGGAGCTGCTGCCATCGAACACCGCTGGCTCGGGCAGTGCCGAGGGCAGACACAGCCCCGCGCCCATGCCCGGGGCCTCCCGCCCGCGGGCCGCGCCGAGATGATGGCCATGGACGCCAAGCAGCCCTTCGCCGTGCCCGCCGCCCTCCAGGAGCCCAAGTTCCCCAGCCTGCACGCCGGCACCGAGGCGATGCGCAGAGTTTGCCTCCCGGCCCCGCAGGTACGTGGATGCGGCGCAGTTACCGCTCTAAGCCACATTTTCTGACAGGCACCGGGTTAATGTTTTTTTCATGTCGGCAGCACCACCGCGCGTGGCGGCTCCGCGCCCCCCCCGCGCCCGCCCCCGATCCGCGCCGTGCGGAGCGGGGCCGCTGTCTTCCTATTAATTTTTATGACCTGAGCTCCGGGGAGGACCCGCGGTGCCGGGGCCGGTTTTTCAGGCGGAGATGACAGAATTCCCCACTGACCTCGCCATGCGTGCTCTCGCTCGCAGCTGCAGGGCAATATATTTGGGAGCTTCGATGAGAGCCTGCTGGCCCGCGCCGAGGCGCTGGCGGCCGCGGACATCGCCCCCCACGCCAAGGGCCACCACCTCCACCCCCACTTCAAGCCGGACGCCGCCTTCCACGCCATGAGCGGCGTCCCCTGCGCCGCCGCCGCCGCCCTCCCGCACCCCGCCGCCCTCGCCGCCCACCCGCACCCTCTCCCGCACCCGGCGCTGGACGGCGGCGATCTGCTGGAGCATCTCTCGCCGTCTCTGGCCGTGGCGGGGCTGGCCGAGCCCCCCGCGCTGCCCGCCCCGCTGCCGCCGCCGCCGCCGCTGCCCGCCGCCGCCGCGGGACCCCTGCCCGGGCCCGTTGGTGCACCGGGGCCGCCGCGCCCGCCGCGGACGCCGCGGGAGCTGGAGGCGTTCGCCGATCGCATTCAAGCAGCGGCGGGGCGGCTGGGGGGGGGGGGAAAAAAAAAAAAAACCCAGGCCGACGTGGGGGCGGGCGTGGGGGCCTGAAGCTGCCCGGGCGTGGGCTCTCTCAGCCCAAGCACGATCTGCCGTTTCAGTCGCTGACGCTGTCGACAACAACATGACGGCGCTGCGGCCGTGCTCCAGGCTGGCTGTGGTGCCGAGCCGCCCGGCGTGCCCGCGCCCGCCCGGTCCCGACCCGCCGCCCCGGTGCCGAGCGCAAGCGCCGGCGGAACCTCGATCGCCGCGCCCGAGCGCGCCGCTGGATGCGTTTTTCCGCTTGCAGCCGGCCCTCGGCCGAGAAGATCGCGGCCATCGCCGAGAAGCCTGGACCTCAAGAAGACGTGGTGCGCGTCTTGGTTCTGACCACGCCAGAAGCCCGAAGCGTCATGAAGTCCTCGCGGTGCACGGCGTGCCCGTCCACGACCGCCCCCGAACGGCGCGGCCTAGACCCCCTGGCGGATGGGACGGGACGGACTGGAGGGACCGGATGGGATGGGATGGGAAGTGACGGCCCTGCTCGGCCCTCGGCCCTGCCCCGCCAGCCGAGCCATCCCGGGAAGCAGGAGCCGGCGGGGACGGAGCGGGCACCGAAGTGGAGCGGGGGAATCCCCGCGGTCCCCGAGCTCCGCTGGCTGCGGGCGAGGGCCGCCGGGGCGCTCCCCACCCGGGCAAGAGCCGCTCCCACCCGCGCCCGCCCCTCCGTTCGGGCCCGTCCCCGCGCGGAGAGCTAGCCCCGCTCCCTAATAAAGCTTTATTTTTCAACCCACCGGGACGTGTCGTTCCTCGCCGCCCCGCGCCGACGGGAGACCTGAAACTAACCTTGCAAGAGCAATCGCAGCCCAATAAACGCCCCTCAGCGGGGCGGACCCCCGGGACACGGCCCCGGGGGAACGGAAAATCCCCCCCCCCCCAAAAACGAATGCCGGGTTCGTTCCTGACCTGTTCAAGATGGAAAAAGGGCTTTGTATTTGCGATCTCCAGAAGCAACCTAACGTTACGATTTAGGTTCGTATCCGTAAGCCTCCTCTGGATATTTCACTTTTAGCATTTAATGAGTGACAAACATCGACTTGGGGAAAAAAAGAAAAAACTGGGTCTCATCTCCTCCCCCTCAGGAAACGATCTCACCAATCCACCTTTTTCCTCGCGTTAACGCTTCTCGCACCCACCCGTTTTCCCAATCATCCTCAAATGGTTTTTTCCCCCCAATAAAAAATCCTTTTAACCAAAAAATTGCCCTTATTCATCATATTATATTGTGGGCTCTGAAAATTTAGATAGGGGCGACGCAAGTATGACTCGCCTTCCCGCACTATAAGAAGGCATCTTCCCCGCAGCTGCGGACTCCTTTTCAAGAACAAGATGTTGCCTTTTATCTCTCCCCTCGTTTCCCGTGTGGGAGCCGCAGCCCCCGGCTGACGGAACCGCCCGCCGCCGTCGGGGCCCGGAGGAATCGGGCCAACGGCTGCGCTGGCCGGGGGGCTGGGGCCGGGCCCGGGAGCAATTTTCCTGGCACGGGAATGAAATGCCAGCCCAATCCAGAGCCCAGGCGGTGCCACTTTGAACGCGGGGCACCGCACCATCACTTCTTTTTGTTTCCCAGAGAACAGCCGCCAGCGCTGCCCCCGGACGGATCCGTGTCCTCCCCGGTTTCCAGTGCTTAGCACCCTCACGGCTCCACGGCCGCCACCTCTGCCGTGCCGCACACACCTGCAGGATGGACATCGGACCGGGCTGGTTCCTAGCAATGGCAAAGGAGTCAGCGCTGTTTAGCTTGTGGTGTTCCCGTGTGCCTTGCTTGTGGGTTTGAAGTTTCCGCGTTTGTCCCCTTTTGCAACTCTGGAGAGTGCCTAAAAGATTAAAACAAATCCTAACGAACTTTCCCAAACCCCGCATCTCCTGGGATCTCCTCCTCACTCCACACGTTTTCACCAGGGAGACCTTCAATCCCTCGACCATCAGTTCACCCTCCCTCCCTCGCCCTCTCTGGCCTCCCGGCTCCTTTTCTCCCGGCTCTGGGGCGCTCTGCCCAGATTTCACCTACAGGACCTGATGCTACATTTTAAGATTTTCCTCTGGGGTCAGACACTCGCGCTGTCAGCCCTGGTGCCATAGTCGGCCCCTGGGTTTGGCTCCCAAAGCCCTGGAGTAAACACACATGATACAGGAAGCTCATCATTCCTGGAGCTGGGGATGAATCTTCTGCTTTCGGCCACGTCCGGATAGTTCAGACCTGTATTTAATGCTGAAGAGACACAAGAAAGCTGCCCACGTTTTCCCCTCTCGATAAGGAGGAGCGCCACAGGCGATGGGAGGCCGAGGAGGAGCCAGTGCTTGGAATTCCGGGTTTGTGAGAAGCTGCCACCCAACGTCCAAAGCCCCCACCGTCCCCCATCCCTCCTGCCTCTTTCGGTCTCCCCAGGTGGCCTGGGATCGGGACAACAATTTCCTTGGAGGGCTGGGGCTTCCTTGTCCGGGGCAGTAGCTGTGGGCACACTCTGGTACGCTTGATCCCATTCACAACCCATCTCCTAACAGGAATGAAAAATGCAGAGGTGAAATTTGCGGAAAGGATTCCCCTTTCAGTGACAGCCCAGATAAAGGGGAAAGGAAACCTGCTGAGATAGGAAATGCCCAGACAAAGTTGTGAGAGACTCCGCAGGCAACCCCCTGTCTTGGTTTCTGAACCCTAACAATGATTTATTATTTTTCCCATTCGTGCTTGTTCCTAATATCTGCTCTCGGTCTCCTGGGACCTGTGCACAGGAGATGAAAGCACAGAAAACCACAAGCCATTGGCGCTGCTCCCTTCAATTTGATTTTTTATAACACAAAATTTGCCTTCAGATGCACAAATGAATGGAAAAATGATCCCCATTATAATGAATAACAAAACAAATGCAGGAGGAAATCAATCGCAGCACATCTGATAACACGATGGGGCCGGGGGGAGCTCCGATGTAACGAAGATGTGTGTGCATCTCCACGCATCATCCACAGCTCCCCACAGTCCCCCCAACCCACTCAGCCCCCTGCAGCCCCCCATGCCCCCCTGAGCTCCCTGCACCTGACAGTCTCTGCCAGCAGAACAAACACACCAAGGAGCTGAGTCGAGAAACACGGTTAAAGTTTTGTACCTGGTTTGCCTCAGAATTTGTCTGGTTTTCCCCAATATGGCCAAAACAGATTAGTCTGCAGCTGCCAACACATGATGGCGAGTGAGGATCCCTCGTGCGAAGGAATCCGCACAGGTCAAGGACCTCCTTCATGTTCTGCAGTGAGAACACATATACACCCCCAGGAAAAATCCAACCCTGCTCGCTCCAGGGCTGGTTTCACCCCCCGTATTCCCAGCCAATACCAACAGCTCTGGGCACTATCACAGGAGCAATGGTGTGACAACAGGTGGAGCTGAGGGGTGAGCTTGGGGTCCCCTCAGACAGGACGGCAGGAGGTTTAGGATGGGGATTCTGGGCAGGCAACAACGTTGGATCTCTTGGCTGGAAAGGATTGCAGTTCGAAGCAATTTCGATGGGATGGACTTGAGAGGGAGCTGGGGCTGAACTCCAAGGGAGCACCTCAGATGGTTTGCCAAGTTCTGATGCAGGGCAACAGGCAGAAATTCCTTAAACCCCCAAAATAACTCTCCATTCTAGAAACTAAGAAATATTTAGGAAAAAAAATTAATAATCCTTTCAATGTTGGACTTCTCAAAGAGATTTTTTCGCTTTTTTCTCAGCAGTTTCTTTAGCAGTGGCATAGGGAGGGGCAGTGAAGGAACCCTGAATATTTTGGACAGAGAAAATGGTTTCCTTGTCAGAGCACTGGGGGGGAAACGTGGTTTGCTTGCCTCCTTTGAGGAGGAAATCTGAAATACTCTAAATTTGGGGTCCCGCCAGCAAAAGCCATGGAGGAGTGGCGTGGTGGCGCAGCAGCCCGCCCCCTGCCAGTTGGTGAAGTGTGCCAGTCAGTAGGCATTAAAGACAGGCCCTCCATGCTGCAGTCAGGTTGGACCCACGTGCAAGGCACGTTAACATTGAAAACACATTTAGCCCCCGCCGAGAAACCTGAGCAAATTTCGTGAGATAGGCACCTGGATTTCACACCGAGTCCAATCCTCAGACAGGACAGCACGGCAGAGCTGGGGCCGGGAGTGGTTTGGCTCCAGGTCACCCAGTCCCAGCAGCCAGAGGGGTGCAGGATCAGAGCAGCCCTCAGCATTGGTGGGGATACCTCACCTGCCGGTGCCAGGGCCCGGGGCCCACGTGAGCCCCCGTGCTTGCACGGGAACGGAGAGGCAATTTCTGCCCCAAACCTCATGGAACATTAACCCCGAGCCAAGCGCTGCAGAGGCACATTTCAGTGGCCCGAGATGGATCTCCTGTCCTTGTACAGGGACAGCACAAACCCCCCTGCCATCCTCGCCCTGGACCGTCTGTAACCTGCCCCATGGCCCATCCCATAGCCCATCCCCTGGCCCATCCCTGGCCCATCCATAGCCCATCCCCTGGCCCATTCCGTGCCCATCCCTGCCCATCTCTGTCCCATCCCTGGCCATCCCATAGCCATCCCCTGGCCCCATCTCTGCCATCCTCCGCGCGCGCGTAGCAGTCACAGAGAAAACAGGAGAGCGGAGCACCCAGACACTCAATATTTCATAAAATGCCAGCGCAACGGAGGGATAAGGACCATGAGCAAGCAGAATATCACACAGGGCTTTTTAGTGGTCTTTTTCTATGAGTGGTCGCTTTGGTGGCTGGTTTCAACAGAACTTTGCCTGGATCTCCCATAATTTCAGGGTGTGGCCGAGCGCAACGCCTCCCCGGGCACTCCTCTCCCTGCTCCCTGATGCAGTCACAGGCCTCGATGCTCCAGAAGGACTCCAGGCCAGTGCATTGTCCCTCCCTGCCAAGGAGCTGCAATGGGCTGATGTCGCAGGCAGCCGGGCTGGCTCTACCTGTGGGCTCTTTCCAGCCATCACCTCCACACTCATCTGGCAACCCCTGCTCTGACTGACGTCGGCACCTCACCGACTCCCACCCATCTGCTGCGCTTTACCACGGCGGAGCCTGGCTCCCTGTCCCATGTAGGAGGGAACCTGCAGGCTCCACACATAAGAAATGGAAGTTTTTCATGTAAATACAGGGGAAGGCTGGGACCAGACCTGGGGAGCTCCGTGCCCGGAGCCTGTGTGGCAGACAAGACCGAGCCGTGCTGCTCCGTGCCCGACTGACAGGGAGGTGCCCTGCTAAATTCGTGATGGCCAGACCCACCTGCTCCCTCCCCACCATTACCCGATGAGGATCTGTGGCACTCAGGACGGGCCAGGCCAGCTCCAATGCATCCCGTGGCTCCAGGGAACAGCACCATGTCCCCAAGGCCCCATGGCCGAGGGGATGGGTGATGAGCCAAAAGTCTTCACCCAACGGGCAGCAGTTGACCCCGGAGGCCGAGGTGGGGGAAAGCGTGCCAGCCGAGCCTCCCCCCTCTGGCCACCAGAGCTGGGGCTCCTCCCCAGCAGATGCTGGCACCACAGCACCCAGAGGCCCTGCAAGACAGCCCAGGCAAAATTTTTAATTTGTCATCACCTTCAACATGAAAGCCTGAAAACATTAATAAGATGGCAGATTGTCAGCATCTCCGAGACGACACACCCACGGCTGCTGCAGCCCCACGACAGGCCAGGCACATGGGAACCCTACAGCAGTCTCCAGGGCTGCCACCAGCACCAATGGAACTGTGTGCTGACAACCAGCTCAGTAACAGGCCCACACCGGGGAGGAGAAAGGCCACTCACCTTGGACCACGAAACACAAGAACATGGGCAGTTTGTGAGAGGGAACATTCAACATGTGGGGTTTCAGGCTCCTTCCCATGCCTGGCAGAGAAACAGACCATGTCCAAATAGCCTTTTAAAAACTACAGAGATCCAAATATTTGAAAGGTTCCCAGTTTAAAAAAACCTCCCTGGGAACAATTTCTGGAGCATCAGCAGCAGCGTGGAGACAGAGCAGCTTCAGTGCTGTATCTGGCACAGCACAGCCACAGCTTTCCAGCCAGGAACAATGGCTCTGGGGAGGATTGGCCCGAGAGAACAGGGACCAGGCTGCAGTGGTGTCCCAGCTGCCAGACTGCCCCTGGGAAAACTGCCTGGATACCCACAGCCTTTCCATTTGCAGATCCTCAGCAATCCACTAGCTCTGCAGTGAGTGGGAGTTTGGGATTCCCCTGAGAGATTCCCTCCTGGCTCCAGTGCTTGCCACAGCCCCGTTCCCCCCAGAGCTGGCCGCAATTCCCTCCCAGCCCCGAGGAGCAGTGCCAACAGCCTCCGAGGGGATTTTTAGAGCCCCCTGCCTGCGTCCCCTTCACCTGCATTCCCCAGAGCCCACTGAGAGTTAGGAGTTGTCCAGGCCCGTGAACCGAGCCGGTGGAATTCCTGTTTCAGGAATCCGGGAAAGTTCAATCAATCACAGTAATTGCTGTTGCCAAGAGCCCATCCTGCAGCAGAGTGGTCAAATGAGTCCGTTGTTTGCGTTCACTCGTTAACTACTGCTCCGAAGGAGCGCAGTCTGGGAATTCCGACTGGAATCTTTTGAGAACCAAGGGTGAGGGGGCTGGGGTACAGCAGTGTCACAGCCCTCCCCCCCAAACCTGAGCTGCTCCTGCTGCTAGCTGCCAGCAATAAACATGGAGACAACCCCAGGACAGGGAGATACAAGAGAAAGATGGGGGAATTAGGCAAGCCCCTGTGTGGTGTAGGATTTGAGCACTCGTGGCAGAGCCAGTTTCCAATGTCTGCTGTCAGAAATTCTGGGGGGTGACAACGTGGGGACAGGGCAGGAGGGCCCCCACCTCCATCCTGCACCCCTGGGGCCCCAGCCCTGACCCGGTGCCCCCCAGAACACTGAGCGACCTGCGCGTAGATGCTCGGGGGGGGGGGGG
>CM031868.1:21051919-21070972 GCA_018697195.1 Certhia americana | reverse complement strand
GATATCCAGTTTTATGCCCTAAAAACAAAGAGAACAATGCTGTAACACACTGAACATTTACACTGCCCCCTGCAAAAACAAACTCTGTCTGACCTTGTCAGGTGAACTCCCTCACCCGGGATGGGGTGCACTGCCAGGAATTCCATCCTTCCGCATCTGAAAGAAAGTTAGGAGAAAAAGGTCAAAGTGCTGCAGGATACCTTAACAACCCCAGACACCTCATGTCGATCCACACATACCATCTAGAGCCCAACTACACCCTATGTTACACATTTCAAGCCACTGGGATTTGGTCTAACATGCCTATGCTGGGCTATGTGGCAGGGCAGAGCAGCTCTGGGACAAATACGTGCAGGCACCTGTGACACAGGACGGGACAAACGAGGGGATGCTACAAGGAGAGAAAAATCCAGACCAGAGGAATGACTGAGAGAAGGCAAGATGAGATGACCGAGATGAGACTGCTCGGGTGAGCCGATGAGGCTGGGAGAAGCCTGGAACAAAGAGGAACCAGTAGAATGATTTAGTCAGAGACTCGCAAAATAAGGTTGCCCAAGAAGACTGTAGGCAGAATCCTCATCTCCATATGGCTACAAATCCTAATCTGACAGAATGGATCCTTGAGATGCGCCGCTGTCCGTAACAGCTCAGAACAAGACCTACTAAGACAGCTGACCAGATGCTTCTAAAGAGATGTGAGGGTCTGAGCTCCCGAGTCACAGGCCACAAGGTACAGGCTCCAGGCCAGAGGATGTAGAGATTCTTAGAAGGATGTCTGGAGTTGCTGATAAGGCCATCAAAGGGCTAAAGAACAAGACATGTGACAGGAAATGCTCAAAAGGCACAGAATGCACGAGAGACAAGTGACACCACAGTCACCATGACTGCTCTGCCCTGCACAGCTCAGCTTTGTGATCAAAAGTGAGATGTTCCCTTTAAGTAACCTAAGGGGATGCTTCTAGGACATCCCCATCTCCAAATCTGACTTGAGAAATCCCTGCTGAGGAGTCCTGACCCAGCACCTTGCTTTCATCCCCTCTCTGGGCCCAAGCCATCCACTTATCTCTGAGATCTCCAGGGATGCAAGTCAGCCTCAGGTGGTGAGAGGGTTGCCTTGCCTTCCGGGAAAATCCTGCTGTCACTGGGCTGCTTCAGTCAGCTGCAATTCACAAAAACAAAACATTGTTGCTGGATCTTAGCAGTACATCAGCCAAAACCCAGCAATTCTAACATTTGCTGTCTCCCAAGAACGCCCTGGACCTTGGGATGCATGCTTTGGCCGTGCTGGGGATCTGGTGCTATCCTCATGGGGTCTGCCTGGCTTAGAAGGAGATGAGTTGATGTAGCTGAAATGACTCAGCCCCGGGATGCCCTGTGATTGCCCAACAGTCTCTTAATTGGGTACAATAAAGAAAGCCAAAATCAATGTACAAGTTTAATACAAAGTGGGCGAAATCCCAACGAGTCAGCTACTTGCCCTCTCCTAAGCATGCTTGGGTCCTTTACTCTCCAGCTTCATTCTGAGTCTAAGGTTGTGGCTGTTATTACAATTATCACCTGAGTGAGTGAGAGGGATTTACCAGGCTAGCTTCTAATTGGGTACCCTGATCATAACCCTCAACTTACTCATCTGAAGCCTCCATCTCAAACGTGATCTTTGGTGCAGAGCAGGTCCTTTTTGTGATGCATTGAACCTGCTGACAAAAATCTTGAGTATTGTACTTAAAATGACCTAGCATTTCAGACAGTTATGCTCCTCCTAAAAAAGAAACAAATGAGAACAAAACCAGAACTTATAAAAGCACCTAAATACCCCAGAATATCCAACCCAAAATTATGCACTTGAATATTCCCTGTTTGATGCCACTGATTTCAGGGTGCCTTCAAAGCCCCTGCAGCTTTATACGCTAAAAGCATCTGCAGAAAAAAACCCTGAGATGTGCTGAGAGAGCCCCTTCATTGAAGTAACAGGAGAGCTCTTATTATCCCTGGGGTTCCCAGAGAGGGAATGAAGCACCTTAGCAATGGCTGGGGTTAATATACCCCTCCCTCGTTCCCAGGATGCCCGGGGAAAGAGGAAGAGGCAAATCCCACCTGGTATAAAAGCTCTTGAAGGAGCTACAGCTGCTTGGCTCCTCTGACTTAAATTTAAGGTGAGTAAAGGGCTGAGTAGAGAAAAAAACCCTTAGGGGAAGTAATAGTACATTCTTTTTTGCTATGACTATGTCAACTATAAAGAGCAGAGGCAGGATAAGTAGTAAAGGTTTGTATTTTGGCAGCACAGATAGGTAAGTGGGATGATCTGTTGCTATTTTGAATAATTATTTCTTAGCGATTATTGAGTAGTAGGCCACACTTGACTGAGTAGGGTGAACAGGGACAGCAAGGGCAGGGAGAGTGTAGGTGTTATTGGGACCTCTAATGAGGGCTGTATACATTGTAACAAAAATGAGAGAAATAATAGACTCCTGGGTGGTAGTAGGGCTCTGTATGTGCTGGGCTCGTTCCAACATAAGATATTTGGTATTGGGGCACAGGTAGAAGTGCTCTGAGGTACGGATTTAAGCCCTTAAAATGCTGAAAGACAGAGAGCTTCCTGCAGCTAAATCTTTTAAAGTGAGGAAAATGAGGGACGTTTGCCTCCATTTAAACTGATACAATGGCAAAGAAATAGTTTCTGCCCTTAAATTTAATCCCCTAAAATACTGGGAAAAGAGAGGGCTTCCTCTCTTTAAATCATGTGATGGGAAAAGGGTGATTTTTCTCTCTATTCAAACCCCTGAGATGGAGGGGCAACTGGGTTTCCCAGTCAACTTAAACATTGAGAGGGTGAAAACACAAGAGTTACCTTTAATTCAAAACCATAAAATAACGCTGCTCCCTAGCCCCTACCCCCATGGGCTCCCCCGGACTAGCAGAGTACCCTGCACAGGTGTGCCCGGGGAAGTTGCCTCTGAAGGCAATTGCTCGTACCTGCTGCACCTTGGCGTGAGGGGATGAGATAATAGAGAAAGGTTCTGCCGCTCGCCTCCTCCCCTACACAGCCCCTGAAACACCGGGGTGGTCACCTTTCTTTCCGTAGAAGCGAACCGTCCTTCTTGTCCAGGTGCCCGTGGCCAAAATTGAGATTCTGCCTCCAAGATTATCTAAGCCTTAGGTTTGTAATTGCCGAGGAAATTTTCCACGGATCGTAAGCGAGTACCTGTTGCATCCCGCGAGGTGGGCGGGGGACGCTGAGGAGCAGCGTCATCGGGAGGAGACTCCCATGGAAGGAGCACTCCTCACAGCGCCTGGTACTTTTACGTTATTTTCCCCAGTTATGTCGTCCCTTGCTCACGCCCCGGATTGTGAGGGTACTGTGTTCTCTCTTCTCCGGTGGATCGCTTTGTTCCCCGGGCTGCTGGTCAGCCGCGCGGTCCCGATCCCGCCGCGCTCCGCTTCCGGTACCGCTGCCAGCAGCCGCGGCGGGAGCGATCCCGCTCGGCTCGGCGCGATCCCGCCCCCGGTACCGCTAACTCTCCGTGCCTGCGGCTCTGCCGCGTTCCGATCGCCCCGGCTTGGCACCGCTGGCCGCGGGCTGAGCCTGACGGCTCCGGCCCCGAGCCCGGCGCGGAGCACAGGTACCGAGAGCCGGTGTACCGGGGGGGGGCGGCTTCCGTGGGACACCGCACTACAGATCCCAGAATGCCTCGCGCCGCAGGGTGTCTCCGCTTCCGTCCCGGTTTAACGCCGGCGGTGCATGGGTGCGCGTGGAGGAGACGGAGATGTCGCTGAACTTCGGCTCATTTCCCAGGTGAGTGGTGTTGGGAGGGAGGGAGGGAGGAAGTGAGTAAGTAAGTGAGTAAGTAAGGAGTGCAGAGAGGAGCGTTCTAGTTCGCGTTCCCCCGCTTGTAGTGCTGGAGCGGGACTGGCACGGCGGAGGGAGCGCTGCCCCTTGCCGGGGAAGGGAGAAGCTGGAGGGGGGGCCCTGAGGGGCGGCTCTTTTCTGTCTCTCGCCGCCCTCCTCAGTATGGACGCGGCTCCCTGTGGGGAGGAGGAAGGGGAGCGTGGGTGGGCTCTTGTGTGTGAGTATTCTCAGTGCTGGAGATGAGGGGATTCCCCGGGCAACAGGTGGCTGCCTTCGTCTCTTTGTAGCTATTGTAACTTTGGTGGGGACTGAAGGGCGTTCCCGGGGCTGTGGCGGGGAAGTGATGAGTGGACCGAATGCTTCTCGTATCGCCGTGTGGTGCGTATCTAACTCTGGTGATTTGGGGTGGAGGTTCCTCATAGACTGCAGAGTCCCGAGGTCGCTGTGGACTTGGCTTCAGATTCGTCTGATCAGAGGCGGGGTGTGGGCGAAATAAATACCTCGGTTAGAATGGCGCTCTCCGCCTTTCGTCTGAGTTTATCCTAGTACCGAGGCGGTTCCAAACACCTCGACATCCGCATTCTCCTGGTCATCCTGGAGACCAGGTGTGTTTTAGAGATGACTTCTCTTGTCTCCTTAACTCTGGTAATAAGATAGAGGATGAAAAATACTGCAACTGAAAGGTTCATTTCTATGCCTCGTCCATTTCTGCCTCGTAGGTGTAATGAAACTGTGTCATTGAGGGGTGGAGATGAGTTTGTTTTTTTTCTCCCGCCTGAGGTCGCATGCCGCTTTAGGTGTTAGTGCTTCTGGGATATAAGTAGGGTGATTATGAGTAAGAAGGTAGCGTGAGGTTGGGATGATTCCCCCAATTCTCCTTCTTTGGTTCTAAAGTTGGTTCTGTTTGTGGTTCAGACTCGTTTGAATCCTCGGTATCTTCTTCCCCTTGAACAGAAAATTGTATGTTGGATTCTAAGTGGAATAATGAGACAAAACAAAAGGAAATCTGAAAGTGTGAGGGTTGGCAATATCTACGATATGGTATCTGCAGTATAGTTAAAATGGATTCTTACAATAAGCTTAAAATTATATCATTGCTATTGTGAAAAGAAATATTTTCTCGTGGAATATTTCCATCTTAAAATGTTCTGCTTTGCATGAAACAAAGTTGTATGTTCTGAATATAGAACATAGCTTTGTAGAAACAAATAACATAGGAGTGAAAGCCAGAGAATAAAAGCTTGGGTTTAGAGGAAATGGACAAAATTGTGTGCTTTTTGTGGGGTTTGGGCTTTTTGCTAAGAGCCTGTGACGAGAGATGTGGGACTCCAGGTGGCTCTTCAAAAATGCCACTTATAGCATAGAAGAAGTTACAGCAATCTTGGGTGGTAGGGGCAGAGCCAGGCCTCTAGGCTGCCAGCCAAAGCCTCAAGGTGTGCTTGAAGCCACCTTCTGTTCTGGTTACGATGCTCTATATATTTTTTCATTGCTGAGCATCTTAATACAGAAGCACCAATCAGCATTGTACACAATACCTTGACCATTACCTATAGGCTATCATAACAACTACAGTTACTACCCTATTGGGGTAGTAACTAACCAATCAGGTGAGTTAGTACGTTATATTTTAAACTTAAAACTTGTTTTTCTGCGGTGGAAAATTCTTTTTAGTTAGTAAAGACATGTTTTCTGATTGCTTATGCTTTTCCCAAGATTTAGCTTTACTTGGTAAGAACATGTTTTTGTTTGTAGTCAACTTATCCTTTGCTCTTGCCATAAAAATCTCTTTCTGACTCATCTCAACCTTTGTCCAGTAACAGCTAGCTCAGCAATCTTTATTTTCAGACTTCTTTTGTTCTTCTATATCAAAGCTTGCCTTCATTTCTAGAGAGCCTTCTGCTAAACATTCTTATTTGTAAAACTTCCCTGATAAACGTTAATCTTCCCCAATGCTTTTTGTTTTGTTACTTTTGTTTTTTAAATGAGATTGTGCATTATAGCATGCAGTATTTATATGTGCTGCTAACTCCTGTTACAATGGGCTGCTTGACTGTTGAAAAGAATTACCTTCAACTCTGTTACTAGGACTGGATATTTTTGTTTGTTTTGGTTTTTTTTTTTTTTTTAGGGGGGGGTATTTGTTTGGAGGTTTTGTTTGTTTGTTTTGTGGTGTTTTGTTTTGGGGGTTTTTTGGTTTTGTTTTGGTGGGTTTTGGTTTGGGTTTTTTGGTTGTTTTGCTTTGGGTTTTTTTTTTTTTGTTTGGTTTGGGTTGTTTTTTTTTTTTTTTTTTTGGTTTGGGTTGGGCTTTTTGTTTTTTTTTTTTTTAACTAATACCCATTGATTTGCTGGATTCACTGCTGAGACATGAAGGTAGAGGCTGTGGGATATGGAAGTGATAGACAAAATAAACCCGGCATTCAGCCTCGTTTTATCTACCTCTTCCGATTATGGTGCATTGTTGCCGGTCTGATTTAATTTGGAATATGACTTGCCTGCCTTTTGGGCTCACCTGTGGCTTTGTGTTTCTTTTAACTGTTTATTTGAGGCCCTTGCTTACCCGGGCTTTGGATTTATTAACTTGGAAGTTTTGCATTGCATAGTTACTTTGGGGTTTTTTGTTTTGTTTTGGTTTTTGGTTTTTGGGGGTTTTTCTGTTTTTGTTTGTTTGTTTGTTTGGGGGGGGTGTTTTTTTGGATTTTTTTTCATTGTATCAGTGGTGTTTCACCACCTTGGCCCAACCAAGTTGTGTTTGCACAGTGTGGGACCAGAGGTGAAGGTCAATCCACAGTCTACTCTGCTTGACCTCTAAATTCCAGGGTAAGTTTTACAAGCTGACAAATGATAAATTAAAAATACATTAAAATGAAAACAAGAGCATTAATGAGATTCTTGTGAATCCCATTACCTTTTCGTCATAGAATTCTTAACAGAGTTTTGAGATTTTGATGACAACAATACATTTCTTTCTTTGGATCATTCGCAGTGTGGGATTTGGGGTTAATGTGGATTTTAAAGGCCTCATGGTGGCCCTGACACTGCTCAGGAGCTGCTAGGACAAGCAGTCAGAGCTCCTGGCAAGCACAGGGTGTTTTCCCCCTGAGTGGATTTTGGAGGAATTGTCTGGGACCCGGATTGTCCCTCTGGGTGATGCCAGTTGCTGTGATTTGTATAATTCCAGACATTTGACTCCCAAAACTTCTCAGCCCAGGGGCTTGAGCTGACAGGGCAGCACAAAGATTGTTCTCTGTGAGGTGCCCAGATTTGGGGTTTCCTGTCAGCTTTGCTAATTCCAGTGAATTACACCCATGGCCCCAAATTCCCTGCTCAGTTCCAACTGCAGTCACCTCCCACTGCCTTCTGGAATGAAAATATTCCCATGCAGAGCTGCCACTTGAACCCGGCCATGTCAGGAACGGGCACAGCTTCCGAGGCAGCCCAGCAGCATCGGGACAAGGACAGGTTTATATTTCAAAGACCTTGCTGTTTATAACCTTCATCCCCTTGGCCCCACCCATGTCCCTTGGGGGGGGGTGGGGGGGGTGTGTGTGGCACTTGACGGAGTTCCCTGGAATTCAGCTGATTCCACCCCCCATTTTAAAGCATGGGAAGCCGGCAGCCAGACACGCTCCCGGCCCGTGCCAAAGCAGCCCCCGTGCCCAGCTGAGGACATCTCTCCCTGCAGAAGCTCAGCTCCTTTCAGAGCCTCAGCAATCGCCTCTACGTTCTTTTCCCTCAGGAAAGGGATGCACATCCCTGCCTTCAGCGCACCTCCATCGGGATCCACCTGCAAAAGCTTTCCATCACTTCTGCACTCGCAGCTCGGGGCGGAGCCAAGCGCGACCAAGCCGAGGTGATTTAACCCACCCCCCACCACCCAGGGCCCCCTCCTAAGGAGGGGACCCATCCTACCCCCCCCCCCCCCCCAATCCCGACTTCCCCGGGAACCCCCAGTGTGATGTGAGGAAGCCCCTCAGCCATTGTTATTTTTCAGAGAACTGGGCCAGCACCGATCTACTACCATACGCGTGCAGTGCTCTGGGGAGGGGCAAGATCGCATCCCACTTGGGTCTGGAAAAATTCCAAGATCATGAAAGGTCATTTTCTCTCTCTCTCTCTCTCTCTCTCTCTCTCTCTCTCTCTCTCTCACCCATCACCGTGTAGAACAGTACAGGGTATTTATGGGAGGCCTGATTCACCAGGGAGAAACCCCAAACCCTAAAGAAACAAAACCACCTCAAATTTCCATCTGAAAACATCAAGCTTCCCTTGTGCATTTCATTTCTTTATCCCAAATACTCTCCCCATTTATACACAATCTAGAAAGAAAAAAACGGGAAAAGAAGGAAGATTAATTAATTCTGACATAAAGTGTTGATTATCCCAATTTCCAGCTGCAAAAACATTTCTGCCACTCTAACAAATCCAATTGATACTGTCTCAATTTAATAATCATTATTTAAATATTATATTAAGAATCATAAGGACACAATGCCTGGATTTCTCAAAAACAGCTCAGCTTGGCTACTTCAAGAAATTTCACACCCAGGAACTGAGCGGTCCAAGATTTAAACACTACATTTGATACAAATCCGATTGAAAACTGATATTATTTGGCCTGAATTACTTTGCTTATCAAATCTCCTCCTTTTCTCTCTCCCGCTCTATCTTATGCTAGCCAGTGGTCCATACCCACAGCAAATTTCCTTTGATAGATGTTTTTTTTTATACTTTCAGCTGCTGTATTTCTTTCAGTGGAGAGTATTAAACCTATTCCAAAACGATACACATGATGATATCCAGAGACTTTTTTTTTTTTTTTTTAATTTAAAGCAGTTTATATAATCTATTTGCATTCTTTACCAAGGTCCCCAGGCTCTCCAACGCAAGAGACGGAAGCTTGCTTGTATTAGCTCGCTGATAGAATTTAAGGGAGGGAAATGAGATGGCAGAAATCATCTCATAGCAGCACAGCGCTCTGACCCCCCGCTTGAAGACCTTTCAGCAAAATCAGCTCATGGCGCAGCGCGCGGTGGCAGCGAGCGAGCAGCTCCGGCCAGACCCCGCGGCCGCCCGGGGCAGGCGCTCCGCCCGCCGGCCACGATCCTGCTCCAGCCCCACGACTCCCTAGCGGGCTGAGGCACGGCCACGAGGCGGACGAGCGGCCGGGGCAGAGCCGCGGCGGGGGACGGGGCGCCGAGCGGCCCCCGCCTGGCGCAGCGCCAGGCCCCTCCTCGACCCCTCCTCTGCCCCGGGAGGGACGCGGCCACGACGGGCAGGAAAACATCCCGAGGGCCGCGGCCACCCGCGGGGATGCGCTTACTTGATCGGGGACCAGACGTGCTGCCGCCAGCCGGGAGAGAAGCGGCAGCGCGGGGCGGAGGTGGACAGGGAAGCACCGCAGCGCACCGGCGAGCCCCGCCGCCCGCCCCGCCCTCACGGCTGAGCGGCTCTCGTATCCTGCAGACCCCGGCGTCGGGCGGCTGCTGCCCGGCAAGGGAGCAAGGCACGGCGGCTTCACTCACTGGAGAGCCAGCAGCGTGCGTCCGCCGGTCGGCACTGTGCGGAGTTGGGGTGGCCAAAAAGTATTACCGCTGGACATGGGGGCACAAAAGTGTGCTCGGTTCTCTGTTCACGGCCTCCCTCTCTGCTCTGGATCTCCAGCTAGGAAGAGTGTGTAGCAACGAGAGTGCCAGATACTGAGAAAAAACCAGATTTGAGAGCCCTGAACAAAACAAGGAAAAGGAAGACGTTTAGTCCAAACGAAGATTCCAGCTGTAAAAAAATACATCACTTTTCAGCTTTCAGTTTTGATGGGTTACCTGTTTGTCTGAGTCAAAAAAAAAAACAAACCAAAACAAAAAAAAACCCCAACAACAAAAACCAAAAGCAACAACAACAAAAAAAAACAACCAAAAAACCCCAAACAAAAACTCTCCCCAACTCCCAAACACATTCTAAAATGCCAACTATTCACTGCAAGTGTTACAGCAGCAGAGGAAAAAAGAAGACAAGTAGCCTGTAATTTTTATAGGCTCCTTTGTCACATGTCTGCTTAAAATAAATCACCCAAATAATGTTTTTAATTCTGCATTAGTGCATACAGCAGTTTATTGAGTTTATGGCTGATGGTTAGGCTTTATGAACACTTTAGTATTTCAGTGCTGCAAGGACAGAAGTGCTGAATACAGATGTTTGCAAACAGTGATAATAGGATAATAAATTACTACAAAGTAAAGACAAACAATGTCACAGACCTACTTTCTCATTTATGCAGAAAAAATATCTTAATGTATTCAGTAGTAAGTTGTCAGGAATTCCTGGCTGGTGCTGCAGTGGGCAGAGATAACAGCAGGCTATGCCTGAACACTAAGGGATTGTTCTGTCATTGTTTGAGTTGCCCTGGTGGAGGTATTTCTCATATATAATTCTTTTATTTTTCTTTAGTTGAAAGCTGCAGCTGAAGTCCAATGAAAAAGAAGTACATTTTGGAGATGGCAGAGGGTGGACAGTGCTGAAGTAGTTATGTTCTTTCTTGCAAGGCAAGGCAAAGCCATTCTCCTCATCACCACAACTCACAGGAATTGAAAGCTGGGGAATAAGAAGAGGGTTTTAAAGAGGTGAGATGGATCTAAGGCCCTTAAGACTAGACCACGAAAATAAAATTGCTATTGCCTATTTCTAAAATTACATGCGCCTAATTCCTGCTTCTCTCTTTTTACTATCTGTTCCCAGGAGTCTAGAGTATCAAAACTAGACAACCTGTTTCTGAGATAGATCTGAATTTCACAGCACATGCTCATCCTAACATCATGCTGCCTGCAGGCTTTCCACATTCTCCTTGCCATGATAATATCACACCTACGTTTAAGACATCAATACAAGTCAAGAACACTTGTTGATCCTCTGTTCAGCCAGGCATAATTTTGGAGATTCAGTATGGATTGGTTGGGACGCGCAGGGGTTCCAAGCAGCCTCTCTGATATGAAGCATGCTACTTCTCGAAGTTACCCTCCTGCCAGCACAAAGCTATTTCCTACCACGTGAGAGAAGGTGTGCAAATTCTTCTGGCATTGGCAGTTTTGTGGTGCATGCCTCCAGGGCACATTCCTCAGTATGCCTCTGCTGCCAGCTGCCAGCTCTCAACACTGCTTAAATAGCTCTCTGCCCCATAGGAATTTACTTGTTTCTTCACAGAAGATTGTAAGTAAACCTGATGGAGCAGAAAGTGAAGAGAACATATTTTCATGGGCACTGGCTTTGGAGCACAACATTTACCTTTGGCTCAAGATCCTTTTACAAAGATTTTCAAATACTGCCGAACTACAACAAAGGTGGCAAGTGAGTGAAAAAGCTAACCAAGCCTCCTTTGCCATTTAAAAGACAGAAACTCCCTAGAAAACAATTATATTTAGCAATGATGAGAAAAAATATATGAGGAGTAATCAACACAGAAAAGGTCCTCTTCTTTTTATGTTGGGCTCTCTACTTTCCTGTTTCTTCTTTAAAATTTTTTCTCTCCATCTGAGACACAATATGAAAATTAAAGCAATTTTCCTGTGTCCTTCATAGACAGGAGACATGATGTGTTTAAACACCAATCTAGTGTACAGAAACCCTCCTCACATAACCACAGGGCCATTATATATGTGTCTCACCTTCCTACCGTAAATTACTTTGAAGCCCCTCTAGGTGGAAACACAAACGCAATCCCGTGCGTTGTGCTGCTCAGACCTTCTGTCCTCACAGAGATGTTTCCCTCCCGAAAGCAGAAAGATATGGAGGGCCACTATAGCCACTATAAGGTCACAAGAATCAGAACACAGTGAAGGAGGGGATGCTCTATAGACAATATATTACCAGTATTGTCTGCTCCTTCAATAGCTCTTAAGTGCAAGAAAATTAGTTGTGACTCTTTTGACATGAAGTGACCACCAGTGGTACTGAGGTGTTGCTGGATTGGAGTTCCAGAACTCACAATATTATTGTAAAGGAGTAAGAATGTTAGGTGTTTGCTCCTGAAAGTTTCTTTCTCTCCAAACTGGGACTCTGAGAGAGTCACAGGCATCTCATGTGGTTATTTAGTGCCTTGTTATTGGCAGAGGTTTTCCTTCTTTGACTGAGCAACTCGTGTCAAGGAGCAGAGAGGAAACACGTGACAGCTCCTTGCTTAGATCTTTTTGAAACAGGTGACAAGACAGAAATAATGAGTGAAATATCTATTATGGTGTTGGAAAGGCTTTTGTTGCAGTTTTATGATGTAGCTTCTATGGCAGTGGAGAGGCTGAAAGTGCTGTTTCCAAGTGAAAATATGCCTGTATCTCATATCTTCTATGTCCACATTAAATGATTGAATCCACATTTTAATTCAAGCTTATTGATAATGTTGGTAAAGAAAGAGAACACCAGCAACTACAAGCTGAAAATAACATCATGCATACTTTTTGTCACATGCACGAGCTGTGCTGAACCTGGAGGTACTGACTGAAGAGAGACTTGTTTATTCAAAACAGGCACAGTCCATTGCATGGTTTATCCATATGATCACTCTGTGGACATTAACCCTTCAAAAATTTAGAATTTAGTCATCACTTTAGGCAACCAGTTATTGGGGACCTATTCTGACAATTTTGGGCTGACTGACAGACAAAGTTAGATAAGGATTCATGTGGGACCAGGAAAAACCTAAGCAAAGCAAATCAAATCTACAATCAGCTCCATGACAAGTAGACAGCAGGAAATAATGAATAGCCACTGTTGCCTGTTTTAACTGATGTGATATTTCTCGTGCTCAGAATAGAGACTGATAGTAGGCATTGCAAAGCCACCCTTGTCACATCCCTCATTTTAAAAGAGGTTTATTTTGTGGAAAAGGCACAAATTAATAATTCCCATCATTTTTCCCTCTCCCTCCTCAAAGCATTTCAGACAAACTGGCCTTTTCCAGTAGAAATTCCTTTTAACCAAAGTGTTCAAAGTAGCTGTTCTCGTAGATAGAGAACTGAGATATCAGGCCATAGTAACAACAAAGTCTCATCCCAGTCTATTAAAATCTTGAATGGAGCTTGATATCCATCTCAGGCATCAATATGTACCTGGGCTGGAACAGTAGTATTATCCCCCTTTTTAAATTATTAAGCTCTGGAATGGAGGCAACCAGGGAGAGGTTTGTTTTCAGAATTTCTTATCAGCATCTTGTTTACGTGAGCAACTAAAAAAGGGTCTTACCACTCCTGGTCCAGGGATAAAGTAATTCATATATGGGTAATTATTTTCTGTGCATCTTGTAAATAGATTGAGAGGAGCCTAAATTTTCTCTTTAGTTGCTACTGCTATTAAAGAGAATTGGCCCAGAAAGAAAGGTTTGAAAATGTCTCAATTTCTACAATTTCATTTATTTTTCCTCCTTTTGCCTGAGAAGTTTTGAAGCCAAATGCCTGATTATAGTTTTCTAATTGGGAAAGTAATACAGCAATGGTGGACTCACTGTCAGTCACAGCTATCAACACAGCTTGAATGTCTCACACTGGGTACTCAGAGCGAAGTTGTAACCGACAGTTATTTGGTTTAACATTTTTTTTTAAATGTTGGGCAATTTGCCATCTGCCTAAAGTACTGATCAAATTTATCTGTTTTTTTCATTATTAATTGTTATATAATACTCTAAGGCAGATGGCACATTTGTGTAAAGCAGAATGTAACAAAGAAAGGAATCAAATGCAGTCCTCTTGGCACTGTGTTTTCCTACTAAACCCTTATGCCTCATTATTTAACTTACAAATTCATTATTTCCACGGTAATCTTCCTGGGTTTTGGCACAGGTATAGAAAAGGCTTGTGCTCAAGCCAAGCAGTAAATAGCTGAACTAGGAATTTTGAGAACTGATGTCAGTAATTTCATGGCCATTTCAAAGCTCTTTGTGTCAGACCTAAACATGAGATCTCCATTCTTTTATTAGCTCTCCTGAGAGAAATAGGATGTTAATATTCATCTTCCTCTGATTTGATTTGGTTTCAGAGACTCCATGGGAACCAGCCAGATTAGAATAATATAATCACAGTAAATTGCTGGTGGCAGAAATTGTATATAAGGCCCCTCTAATACATACGTTCAGTCTCTGGACAGCAACAAAAGCATAACAGAATTAGACTTTTAACAAGATTTTGGCAATTGATGAAGCAAATACAACCTTTAAAACAAAAAGTTCCCTCCCCCTCTCCTTATCATGTCTGAGCTGTCAACAGAGAAATCTGGTCCACCTCCTTCATGAATTAGTCTCTCTATTTATGTATTGCCTTCCTCAGTGTTCCCATTTGCTACGAAGCTAGCTAATGCAGTTAATTTTGTTCCAGCATTATTAAAATTATTTTTACCATTGCAAAAGTTTCCAAGGGAGATAATATTAATAACAGTCTCTCCCATCGGATCCTTTCAGTTCCTGGGGTGATTAATATTCCTGTCTGCAAGAAGCATTATATCATTTAGAGAGGGCATGTTGCTTGACTCATAGGTTATTGTTCTTCATGGTCTGTGATGAGTGCACTGTGCTCCGCTATTATAGCATTACTGTTTACACAGCTTGAGATACCTCATAAAGCAGTTAGGAATAAGATGAAATTCAGATAGATTCAGATCTAAGAAAGGAGACAACCTTACAGGATGATCTTCAGCTGTTTCACCCTCTTCATTCACCATGTCACATCCCCACTGACTGTCACTGTCATCCTTTTCCCAGCTAGGATGCATATGGCAGATGCATTTCTCTGAGTATGACCAGTGATCATCTTTGCAAGGATGATAACAGGTAGTCTGCAGGCTCCAAAATACCATAGGCTCCTAACAATTTTTTTTCTACAGAGATACCACACTCTGTCTGTGGGAAGCTGCTACTCTATTTTGAGACAAGTAATTTCAACTCCTTGGCAAGAACTGTCTAGGAAGAATTGAGATCAGTTTTTATTTTCATGGAAATAACCATAATCTGGATTTTCCCAGGAAGCCTTGTGATTCACTCTCATAATACAGACTGCAGCGGAGCAAACTTTATTTTGAATACAAGCTGCTAACAGAGTCTGTCCCTGAATAGTCAGTGAAAGGTGCACTTTAATACATGCAGATTATAAATAGCACACGGCTTCAACAGCAAATTGCCAAGGCAAACCCAAGGGCAAATCTTGCTTCCACAAAGTCTGATCAATGGCTGATCTGATTTTCCAGTCTGGTCTAAACCAAATGTTCGGGAAGATGTCTTCTCAACATCAAAGCCAACTTTATGGCCATAGTCTCAACTAGCTGTACGTCTAAGGTATAGATATTTTCATCTTGCCCTATTTCCTCATCTGCGACTAAACCCAAGCCTTCAGTCTCAGTATCCACATACGGAAGCACCATACTATTTTTTTCTATATTGGGAGAAGCCGAAAAAAAAGAAAACAGTAAAACCACAATGGTATTGATTTCACAAATCTTCACAAGTCATTAACTTACTATATTCAACCAATGTGTTTCATTATATTTCATATGAGCCTGTCATGACTATAAATAAAAGATCGTGCAGCTCTGTTTATACAGAAATCTGTATCTCTGTCAGCACACTCCACAGTAGTGTATCACGTGTCATGCCAGAGGCATGAAAGATATATAAAATGTATCTCCCTGAAGATCACCACAAGCAAAGCACGCTCATTCATGTGGGCAGGAACAAGTCCTGCTGTGGAAGCAGCAATATGTCAGTGTGCTATTATGTCATGGTGACTTAAAAGTTTCCATTCAGATTTTAAACCCACTAGTTGTTACCTTGAAGCACTACCACCTCCAGGCTATATAGAAAAGTGTTCCCTTTCATCCTTGAAGAAAAAGCAATGGCAAATGTGTCCACTTTACAGCAGAAGCACATGTCTTTTTGAGGCAAAGACTATGATGAACTAGTGAATATAGAAGGTAATTATAGAATTTTATTCACAACTCCTTGTATACTTGGGAGAAGTATGACAAAGATTTTGCTTTTACTAAAAAGAGTATTAACACTTTTATCTTTGCTGTGGGGCTTAGAGTACACCTAAGGCTTGCACTGGAGTTTTCCTCCACTCTAAGACATTCAGAGCTGCCAGCTGTAAATGACACTTACCAGTGCTCATTTTAGTGCTGATGATACCATTCAGCAATATTAGAGAAGGGGCCTCTACATTTTTATTCTGGCTCCCAATACAGCATGGAAAGAGCAACGGAGCATCACTGACTTCAGCAGAGCTGCTGACAATTATATTGGGAGACATTTCTCTCCACTAGTTGTACATAAATTACCTATTTGAAATGGAAAAGCTCTAGTAATGAGCTTTATCCCTAACCTTCCAATTAACTTGTACATTCCCAATCGGAAAACTACAATCAGGCATTTGGCTTCAAAACTTCTCAGGCAAAAGGAGGAAAAATAAATAAAACTGTAGAAATTGAGACATGCTATTTTAAAATTGTGTTCCACAATTACATGAGTCACATTCATACATAATAAGGCCCCCAAAAAATCAAAACACAGAAGATTTGTTCCAGGAAAATAATTATTTTCCTTTTCAAAGCTCCTTTGGGACAGCATATGCATTTTGTTTTCTTTAATTCTTCTGAAAAAAATAATTATCAGTGAGTGCATACTCATATAAGAATATCTATGTATGTATTTATGCACACAATAATCTGTGTATGTGTGTAAATACACGGAAGTGCATATGAGTCGGGGAGGTTTTGGATATCAGGAAAACATTTTTCACTCGGAGGGTGATTGAACACTGGAACAGGCCCCTCAGGGCAATGTGGTCATGGCCTCACTCAAGCTTGAGTTCAAGAAGCATTTGGACAATGTTCCAGATCCCAGCGTGGGGTTGTTGGGGTTTCCTTTGCAGGGCCAGAAGCTGGACTCAGTGATCCTGGTGGCATTCTTTGAGTTCAGGAGATTCTAAGATTCTATGCTTCTGCATGCAAATATCTATACACAGTAAGCAGATTATAATTTATATGCCTGACAGTTCAGTTGAACCTTATGAAAAGCTCATAGTCTTCAAAACTAGGCTGTGAACTAACAGAACACAGGAAATGTAAGGTTGCCTGGTGGCCAGGACATGCCAACATGGCAAGATGCATTACCTATCGGCTACCATAATAAGATTTAAACTGACTTGACCCATCAGGAGTTTAACTGAGGTTGATTACATAATACAAAATAATGCAATTATGGTAGCATGGTCCTTGAAGATGGCTGGAAGACAAGCACAAGGCCAAATTCTGTTACAGTGCAATCTTGGTGAAGCCGGTGGAAACCTGCTGAGGATGTGCATGACCTATTAGGACACAAGAGCTGTGTACTTGCTCAGTGGCAGTCATTCATCCCTCTGGAGGGCACCAGTTTATACTCTTGATCTTTCCAGGAGGTTTAAGGAAGAATTTCTCAGCGCAGATGATACCAAATTTGTCTATTACACCTCAATCCATAATCCTTATGGGCAGATACCATTGTTTCATTGCAGTGGTAGCAAACCTTGCAGGACTTCACAGCACTTGCTACAGACAGAACAGTTCTGTCTCTGTCACTGGATTATCCTGCAAAGGACAACTTTAGTAGCCAGGCTGGTAAAAGAAAAAACTGTGTAATTCTTTCCAGGAAGTGTCTTTTTGTCATTCTTCCTTCTAGGCACAGAATGTACTCTAGGATCTACTACACTGTGTCATTTTACAGTTGTTCTGCTCAGATTGTGCTTAAAACTGAGCCAATGGCAACAGAAGTAAATCAAACAAACAAACAAAAAAAGAACAAACTGGCAGGGTGGAGAGAAGGATGATGGGAAGTGAGGGGCAGTCATGAAGTGAGGGAGGGAATACCCAACAGTATTTATCTGCTTTTGCAGTCTGTTTCACTTTTGTTTAATATGTCCGCTTTTTGGGCAGGAAAAAAATTATTTTTCCATGACATGCTTAATAAATAATAACAGCAAGGAGGTTGTCAGGACACACTGCATCCTTATACATGTCCATACGTTGTTCTCCCAGAGGTCCTAGTTGTGGGTTTAAAAATGACAGAAGTAAATTATTGTCTTGCTAATTAAATCCACATAGGGACCTGTGCTATATAGATTACATTTTAATTGGTTATTTTATCACTTTTTCCACTATATCTAAAAAGCAGGTTTCATGGTAAATTAGTACAGATTGAGCAGATTAGTGCCTAGGTATGTGTGAGCAGTGTATGTGATAAAAGGATGTGGATGGATAAATTTGCACGTATTTTTCCCTTGAATTGGATTTTTTGCAATTCTCGTTCCTAAATTCCCCTTGCTGTCCATCAAAGAAAATTATTAATTTATTAATCTATATCTGGCCTACAAGGAAACTAGAGGTTGCTGAAAACAATTAATGAGTTTACCCCTGCTATAAATAAAAGATGTAATACACAAATTGTCAAGAAAGTCATCTGGGCAGGGGAGTTTTATAGGTAGGTCATGTAAATCAGGTGATTTGCAAGTAGGAGAAAACCATGCAGTGAAAAAGTATTCAGAGATTAGAGATGGAAATAGGAGTGCTGAATCAATTATATGAAGCAGAAGATAATGAATTAATTTGATGAGAATAGAAGATGAGCAAGATTACCAGTTTGGTTTCATGCAGGCCACAATGAGAAAACATGGCTATTACTAAATCTGAAAATAAAGAGGGTACAGTAACCAACAGAAAAAGTATTAGGGTCTGGGTAACATTTCTATCTGGGGAAAAAAAAAAAAAAAGAGTTAAATAAAAATCCTAGACATGAAAATTATTCTGCAAAACCAAGTCAAAAGTTCCTAGTAGCATTCAGATATAGTCTAAATCTTGTTTAAAGTTCTAATTTCTGTTTGATGGAGTTATTGCCAAAGAGATTAGCAAATGCTTTCAGTTCAGAGACATTTAAATTTAGCAGCAGGAAAAAGAAGTTTGTTGAGCGTGGAATCCACCCCTGCTGCTCCAAAACAATCAGAAACAGGAAAAAGTAATCAAAAGGGAGTTTTAATGAGTTATGGAGCTATTGTTTACTGGGGAGGGCTGAAAGCCTGAAGCCCAAGCCTGGAGGACCTCTGTGACCCTGCACTGCCTCTCGGTGGCAAAATATTTGCTTGAAATTACGTCAAAACAACACAATGTGTGTGTCTGAAGGCCAAGCCGGGGGGGGGGGGGGGGGGGGGGGGGGG
>CM031868.1:21037435-21051819 GCA_018697195.1 Certhia americana | reverse complement strand
GGGGGGAGCGCTGAGAAAAATAGTGGAAATTCCCTGAGTCTCTGAACGTACTGAAGGCTTCCCCTGAAAAACAAGGCAATAAACAGCAGCTGTATTCTTATATTCAAGCTAACACAGACAGCGTCTCTTTTGGCTCTACCAAACCAAAGGCTTGCCCTGCCAGACAGACCCAGAAACAGCTGCACCCCTTATCTCCACAGCTGCTGAGCAGGGCCGGGCTGTGGGGCTGATCGTCCCAGCTGATCGTCCCAGGCACAAGCCTGAGGGGCCAAGTGCCGGCGGGGTGTGAACTGCCAGGGTGTGAGAGGCCCACGGCCCTCTGTGGCAGCCAGGGTAAAGCAATACTGCCATGGTCTCCTGAGCCTGCCAAAGTCAAAGCTTCACAGGGGGATCTGGAAGCTCTTCTGAAGAGGGGCTGAAAACGGGAAGCTAATTTTTCAAAGGAAATAATTATGCAGAAGTGCTGGGGTTTTGTGGGAGGAAACTTCTGTTGCTTTCCCAGAACTCTCCCTCAGGTAAAAAAGCGGGACATTAAGTCAATGCACAAAGACAACAATTACACAACTGAAGTGCTCATCAGCAGTTACTTATTCAGTAGTATGTGTCTGAGAGTAGCACCTATCTGGTCAGGGAAAGACAGTGTTGAACTCTGCCTGTCCCTATTGACTTCTTGGGTGGAAAATTCTCTGCCCAAACGTTCGTGTCTTGCATTTAATGCAAGTCATGCACCAGGGAATTGGTATAGACCCCTCCAGTCCTCCCAAAAGTATCCAAGTAAGAGGAAGACAACCAGAATGAAAATAAGCAAAAAAGATGCAATGTTTCCCATGGAAAATGGACTCATTAAAATGAACAGCAGACCTCCTCCTCAGGAAATAGCAATGAGCTCTGTGAGCTCTGCTCAGACAGCAGTCAGTGACAGCAACATGTAGACTTGAGTTACATAAAATAACGATGACCTGCTCAGCTACATTCTGCATAATCCAAAGAATTTGTCTACCTGTCCATCACAGTAACTCTCAACAGAACAAACTGAGCAGGGTTTGGCATAAGCCAGATCCTTGGCAAAAGTACAATGTGTGTGATAGTCATGAGCTAGCTGGCCCTTCTAGGCATTCCTCTCCTGTATTTTACAAACTGCCTTAATTCCATTCCGTGGCATCATGCACCGTTATGCAGCATCCCAAGAGATTCACCTGGCAGCTGGAAGAAACACAATTTGCAATGTGGAGCTAGACAAGAAGAAATTCACAGCAGCTTCCAGGTTAACAGCCCCCGTAAAAATTTTGGTTCTTTCAACACCCAATTAAAAGGCAGCTTTCCCTTTGTATAGCACAGAGTGGCCAGCATGATGTCACTAAAAACACTTTAATTTTGTCATTTTTTGGCACAAACAATCACCTGAAGAAGACAAATGATAGTTACTTCCCCTACAGGTAACAGGCAATGATATTTAACACAGTACTCAATATTTAATACAATAAAAGTGCTGTCAACAAACCATTAAGTCAGACCAAGTATTTTTACTTCACCAACACCTACTACATTATCAACAGGTTTGTTAAGCCCCCAGATTTTATTTCACTTTCACCTTTGTTAAAATTCAATATAGCCATGTTTTATCTGCACAAGATCCCTTGTGGTCATATGGCTTTCCAGGGAAATGTAAAACAATAGCTTCGTCTAGAGTCATGTAATTTTCTATTCACACATACCACTCCACCGAGAAGCCAAATTATTTCAATTAGATATAATATGTAAATCTAAGTAAGAACGTAAAAGCAGAAAACACCCATAAAGAGACTTTGAAAGTGGCTTCTGAAATGCAGATCCTCCTTTTTTTCGCAAGGCAAATTAAAGATTTTTAGTCCATTAACATCCACAGCACCTACAGCTTCCACCACAGCTGTAAGACAGCATTTCAGAAGCTCAGGATGGAACAAAATTGAAGCATTTAGGCCCACTAACTGCCTCTGAAAAATTCATACACACTCAAAAATATATGCTTATACATTTATATACTGGTCTCCTGGAATGTGTGGTTATGAGCAGTACTTAAGACCCAATACGGTCTTACACTGCTGTAATTAGCATCTCCAATTATAGTTGTATTTGGTATATCTATGTCATATATATTAAGAAAAAACTCATCTTGATGTTGCACATGTGTTTAATAAGAACCAAGGTGTTAGTTACAAGACACTCCGTAACAATTACAATCTACAATAACTGCAATATAAGTGAATCAATACTACACAGTTTTTCAACTTTTACCATGCTGAAAACTTTAGGTCCATTTTTGGATTCAGAATCAGATTGTGGATTTGCACAGACTTACCAGGACGTGTAAGAACATTGTGTTTTCATGCATACAACAGACACTTAATTACAAGCATTTTGAATATTTTTTGTCACTTATTCTTCAAACTCACAAGCCCCCTCACAAGCACTTGTTCAGCTGTCAATTTGAAAAATGTCAGCAGGTCTCAAGGTTGCTAACAGGTCAACCAACTTACTCAACCAGGTCTCAGGTTACTTACAAATTAAATCAGTTTGACTTGGCGGGGTGGGCAGGAATGTATGTGTGTGTGTGTGTATATATATATATATATATATATATATAAATTGGTGGGTTTAAGTCAGCAGCAAAATAAAATTTAGTTTCCTGATGAAGAAAAACATGTTTTGCCATGTCTTACATCTGTAAACAAAACTGGATGTGGGAAAAAAAGACATATAGTAAGAGACACAACTACCCCCACCTTCCTCACTGCTCACTCTCTCTCCTGCAATTGTGTAAAGCAAGGAAGTAAAAAGCTGGTAGAGACAGAAAAACATGGGTTTTTTTGAAAGTCCATCTGCAGAAATATTTATCAGCTGCTGGCAAAAGACATACAAAAAAATATTCTCTTTTTAAAAGCCAGATGCAAACATGGCCTTTCTTCACTGAAAAATGGAGGACATTTGAAGTCCCTGATGCTGGAAAATGAAAAGCATGTTTTTAATTTGCTGATTTTGTGGGCTTTTTTACTGCACCTCAAATGCTGATTAGGTCTTTTGCCACTCAGATCTGCAGTATTATCCAGTGTATTTTTGCCTCTTGGTCAGTCATAGTCTTCCTTTTTTCATGAATGAATGTCACCAAAGCCCCTGGGTCAGTCAAAGTCTTCCTTTTTTCATGAATGAATGTCACCAAAGCTAACCATAGAGAAGATAACTTAAAAACCTACTCATTTATCCGAGTGCTGCAAATAATGGCTATCTAATCAGACAAGGATGGTATGTAGGCAGAGACAGGCTGTGTGCACACCATTCACAGTAGCTGGAGCAATAGGAGCTCTGGCAGACTGCCCTCAGAAAGGTCCCAGATTTGGAGGGTGAAGGATCTGCTGTGGGGGAGGTCTCTGTAGAATACTCCAGATGCACAGTTCAGTCAATGCCAACCTTTCCCCCGTTCAGTCTGGTAGGTCTCAGGGTCCAGGATGGTCTTGTGAACTGGGAGAAAATCCCCTTCCACAGTTCCTCTAGAAACAAACCTCTTTCTTCCCAGCCTCTCTGGCTCCCTTCTCTTTTCAGCTTACAGCAGAGAAAGTTCCTCCCAAAGGAAACACAATTGTTTTCAAAGTCCTTCCATACCAGTGCTCAACAGGATCTGCAAAAATGGATTTAAACTCTTCTCCCACTAAGAGGTGCCCAAGTAAAAAAGAAAAAAAATAAATAAAAGCAAGAACAAATTTGTTTTCTTAATTTCCCCCCATGGTTTTCTCAGTGCCCACTATGCTGAAACCACAGGACTTCACAAGACTTTGAAGAATCCTTCACTATGACAGGGAGGACACTTTGAAAATACGTAGAGCTGCAAAAAATTCCCCAGAACTAGATTTGAATTCTAATTTAGTGAAAAAGTATGCAGAGCAAAACAAGAAATTTAAAAAGGCCTCTATCTAGGTTTTAATGATAAGAAATAATCAGCTATAATCACTCCAGTACAAAATGGTTTTATCACTACTCTCTTTATTAAGGAGTACAAAAATCATGGAAAGTGTATGGTTCTGCCATGGCTAAGCTAAAATAGAGATGACCTGGAGTGATGGAAATGCAGGCAAAATGTTTTCTAGCTTCCTGAAAAGAAACTAAATTCCAATATCCTGATTTTAGGAAAGCAAAGTACTTCTATCCATATTGAGAGTATATACTCTAGTGCCTCCATAGCTCTGAGCAAACAACCCGAAAAATGGTGCAGGCTGAGAAGCTGTGGAAGTCTCCTGGTTACATGCACTGAGAAAGGATAGAGACAATGTTGACATTATTAGCATGTCAACTTGATTAGAATCGATTACATTAATGAATATATGAGAAAAGGGAGTAGGGAGAGGCAAACTGCTTCAAAGGCATGTGAATAATGAAGTACTATTGTGTCTTTTCTGTCCTCATGAATCAAAACACTTAAGAAAATTAAATAGCTTTAAATATTGTCTCCTGATTATTTTTTGTTCCTTTTTCTCTGCTTGGATCAGCAGTGGACTCGAGGAGTTCTGACCCAGCTTTAAAGGTTCATAAATGCTACCAACCAGCATATACAATTGTTGCGCATGTCTTGTCACTTCAGTCCTCCACATTAAAATTCCTTCAGCTGAACTTTGTTACTCTCTTTTTGATACTCTTCACTGAAGATTGAAGTCTGGGATTGGCACGTAGACAAGAGAGGAAGAATCAGTACAGGAGAAACTGCAGTATGAGTCCACTCTTTATCAAAAACTAGGGAATTCAGAAAGTTTTTTATTTACAGCCCAGCTACAGGCAAGATCTTTAATCCAGACTTCACACTATCTTCCACTTGAAAGGCAACCATGAATAACACAAATTTATGAGAAGCCAAGTTGCGTTCATTCCAGGGCTCAATGCTTCTGAAAGAACGTGCTGCCACAAAATGGGCAGAAGATACTCTTGCTCTGCTTCGACAGAATGGTTGTACAAATACTTTCTTGTGTCTGTGCACACATTCTTCTCCTGGTGATGTCTGAAAATGTTCAGAATATGTAACTGGGGACTGATTGATTCAGGAACAATATTCATTTGGCAGTTCTGCCTAGAGGATATCAAAGAAGTGCTCCAAAGTAGGCTGCTCAGATACCTTCCACATAGAAATTTCAGAGACATGAAACCTAATGTCAAAATTAGGGATGAAAGGGATCTTTGCACCCTTAAACAGCTGTAATTACTTAGAAATGCTTGCTAGAGGAAAAGCCATGTCAGGCAGAAGAGAGAGATTTTAGTTTTGATGCTCCACATGAGGAGCATTCCTGAGTGCATTGGTTCCAAAAGGCTTTCATGCATCCTGTGTTGCTTATTCACCAAATTACAATCAGTATTAGCAGAGCTTCTCACTATCCATACCAGTACTCAAGAGCAAGCTCAAAAGGTTAATTGCCTTGCTCGGTGAAAAGTTAGAACTGCAGGAATGCCTCACATCCTTCCTCATGTGTACATCCACTTGAAGCACATTGACTTGCACTGCAGCCAGGACATGGAATAACACCCTGGAACCACTTGGCCTCCTATAGACATGGAAGAATAGAAAAAAATGCTCCTGGTTACTTACAAGAGAAACTGAAGAAACAAGGAGGGAGGGGCTCAAAACAGAAAATTTTTGGCATTTCACGATTTTTTAATCCCAAATAAGGATCCAGCATAACCGTCCCCAGGGGATAGATACATCACAAGCAGTTTATCCCCCAATTCAGGCTACTGTGAAAAATATTTCCATGTTCTGATCACACCAATTTTGTATTATGTCTCCTCATGCAGCATAACATCACCTTTGAAGAGCTAGCTTTAAGCTTTTTCCTCCAAAGAACAATTGATAGAAACACCCATGAACTGGGAAGACCAAAGCAGCAAGCTTGTGTCTCATTATATTCTTACATTTATGACTAAGCTAAACCAAGGAAAGTTACATGCAGCTTATAGTTAGCTTAAAACACACTGGTTTCTCCCCTAATTTGGTGAGAGGACTGAAGGTGAGCTTGTCTGCCTTATGACCCAGATCAGTCAACTTGTCAAGAGAAAATACTTCTCTTGGGAAACTTTGCTTCTTCCTTTAAAAATCACTTGCAGTGACAGGACAGGCTTCTGTGTGTATGAAAATCACAGGAAACAATGAGAAACCCTTCTGCTGTAAGGCATCTCTATCAACTGATGACTATTCAGGTGGCCTGGGTTACAGCAGGCATGAGCCTCAAGTACATAGCAGTTTCCCCTGTTACCTGCTGATTATCGGAGGTACAGTCATAAGCAAAATATTTAGGCTAGATTTTGAAGGCAGCCACTCTAGGATCAACAGCATAGTTTGCTGGCAGGAAATCACACAGTCTGAGGGGATTCTCCATTGTAGCACTCTGCTGTCAGGAAGTATTTGGTGAGAAAGTAGCTGAATGCAAAGGAAAGGGTGACTTATGAATGTTGCTACATCCTACTGCTCTATTTCTTTAAGCCTAATACCAGGAAAATTATTCAGACATCCAAATTGCTCAGTTTTATGGGTGAAGCTGACAGGGGTTTTGCATTTGCTGTGAAAAGATGATCATGTAGGCAGAATTTATGTCCAAACCAAATAATAAGAACCAAGATTTCTTACTGTCTATCATTTCCATCTACTGCATTCGTTTTTATGCTCTGAAGTGCACTTCAGCTCCCTGTCAGATACAGCTGACCTTCAGAATCTTTTAAAAGTACCCACCAAATCAGAACTTTAGGGTAAAATTTTTGACACTCTCTATGAACGCAGAATTACAGAAGCTTATACTTATTTCAGCTATGCTTCACTGTCTCTCCTAGTAACAGGCCTTCAGTGATACAAACTGCAAACTACAAGTATGCAGGTAGTTTTCTCCAGGACTACAATGGACTGCATTCAAACTGTAAGGGATTCGCTAAAAGCTTCACTTCTGACTATTGAAGGAGGCTTGATCATAAGTGGGAAAATTCTCAACGATCAAAACATGAGATATCAGTATTTTTTAGTCAAATGATACTTGCACTGTCAGTAAAAAATTAAAAAGAGAGAGGTGCTGCCATGTTCACATCTCTAATGCAACGTCAGAGGGGCAATATTACAAATTTATGTTCCAGAGACTGGTGGCACAAGATCAATATTTAATCACGAAGATGAAAAGCTTTTACAAATGCTTCCAATAGATAGGATTATCCTCTTCTAATTAACATCCAGACTGTTTAATGAAGCAGCAATGTAGGCATAGAGAGGTGGGAACAGTGGTGCATAAAGAGGCACTTTACAAGCTTTCAGAGTAGGTTATGGCTTGAATTATGAACTCTCACTATATCTGTTATGGCACCCCACTAGTTAATCCAAGTCTTTGTCTACGGGTTGCTTCGGAGACTGTTCCTGTATCTCAGGAAGCAGGGAGAAGAGAAGTTTCCTGTTTTGAAGAAGGTTTAAGAACTACTTTCCTCCAATCAGGCAGCAGATGCCTGGGCAGGAAATGGAGAAGGCAGCTGCCAGCCCCACTCTGGGTCAGTGGCTGTGCTAATCAATGCAGCCAAGGTTTACCACAGCCAAAAAGGCCCTGGTGATAAGTAGGTTGCACAGTTAAAGTGAGGATTTGTGGTAGAAGGTGCCTGGACTGAGACTTTCACTGGCATGAGACCAAAACAAATCCAAATACTGAGAGGAAATGGGCGTTTGTCTTCCTCCCTATATCTAGTTCTCATACAGCAGATGCACCCAGTACATGGCCATGATAAAATGAGGTGTGTAATTAATTGTTCTGGTTCAAAACAATGCTCAGAGTAAACCATCATTGCTGTAACCTTTTCTCTCATTGATGACCCACTGCCATTGCATTGTTTGGAGGGGGATCAAATACATGGTCCCATCACACACAGAAAACCATTTGAAATTTCTCCATCTGGGTGAGGCTTTTCCCCCTTTTTTTTAAAATGAAATTCAGCGGGAGTATTTATTGACTTCGAGAACTGAAATTCAGCTCTGTCTCCAGTGCTGATGAGTTTGTTTAAGCCAAGTCTCAGCCTTTTTGACTTGGTGACCAATTTCTATTTCACTGACATCAATTTTACACCTGCATAACATTTTACCCTTAATGGTATTGCTCCTCACTTACACTTGGTTATTTTGAGTGATGTCTGAAGCACCTATCTGCCATCCTTCAGCTCCCAGCTTATCATTTGATTCTTTGTTGATGCTATTTCCTCTTATAACAGACAATATCTGTAAGGGTGTGAAAGTCTAGAGAAAAACAAGTAACTGCAGTAGGCCAGTGCATAGAAGTGTACTTTCAGCTATTTCTCTGCTTGGTGGCAGTAGACTTATATTGACATTTTCTAAACACAGGCACCAAGTGCTTTGGAGTGCAGAACTGTAACATGCCATTGATGGACATGTTTCCAGACACATCCTTGCCCAATCTAAGTTACATTAAATGAAGTCATATCTGGGTAAGACATTGGCAAAAACTGAGCCAGGACATGTGAAAAAAGTATCTGGTCAGCTGAGTAGCAAAGAAAATTTCCACGAAAGTGAGCAATGAGTAGATACAAATGTGGGGTTTCTCAGATTTTCCACAATTGATTACAAATATTCTTTTCTTACAATTATACTAGGCAGTAAAAAGCTCATAAACTTCATGCATCAGAGGAACCTTGATGGCACCATGAGCCTGAATGGATACACATAAATCTCCACCCTGAGAGAACTGGTGCTCTTGCTAGGGGCCCTTTACTGAAAATGGTGAATGAAGCAATCAGATGTTCATTTGATCAAGTTGGAGACAAAGATATATTTGGAGTATTTCACAATTGTATTTCTTTGTAAGGAATAAAAACACAGACTAGTTTCACATGAATTGATGTCACTATCCTTGTAGCCTCCCTCCTCTACTGCATACTGGGGTCTGTACTCATCAACCATCTTTCAAAATCTAGTATGACTTGTAGTCTGAAATGCTCTCTTAACTAGGTAACGGACAGCACATTTGTGGTGTCAGTCATTAATAACTGGCAACTGTAATCTATTCTCTTTTATTGCAAAATAGTGCTGTGAAAAAAATGTATGCTGCAAAGTAACAAGTGCTGGTATGGGACAGAAAATGCATCATGTAGCCATAACTTTCCCATTCTTTTTCTCTCCACTCCCTTTGTGCTTGTCTTCATTTGGCTTCTCTTGCCTTTAATGAGGAGGTAAAATCAGGGCCAAAGCCATGACACATATTCAACACATTTTTTGCAATCAGTTTTGATGTAAAGAAGAACACAAATGTAGACTGAAGGCAGCAAGCAAACTGTTTGACATAAAAGGTACATTGGTCCTCAAAAATAGGAAAAAATTACCATTATATGACAGGAAGTAGTGTATTAAATTGCACTGAAATGAGCAGATAATGCTGTCTAATTTTGACATGAACAAGCTTTGCTTTCAGACACTTCTGTTACAGACAGGCAATGGGCTCCTGCAGGGTGAAGGATTTCATCTCAGTCTCCAATGGACATGACAACATTTGTTTTAATTTCTATTTTTCAAAGAAATGTTCAACAATAATCTTTGAGATATCATCTGAGTGGTGGTTCTTCAACTTTCTTCTGTACCAAGAACTCTCAAGAGAGTATTAACTTCACACTGAAGAAACCGGGGAAGTGCTACAGAATTACAAATTTGAGACACATCCTGCCAATACAATTCCAATTCTAATACAGCACATCTCTTGTGGCTCCCCAGGCCACTGGAGAGTACTGACTGGTCAGGACTCTCACTACAGCACTCCCTATTCTTCTGTCTCTGAGCCTGACTTGGTGTGAGGCTTTTGAACTGAGAGGAAAAAGGGACATAACATGCCAGTCACTGAAGGATATAAAGTTCCATGGGCACAGGAATTTGTTACCAGGTAGCAATGACATCTGGCTCCAGTGCTACTACATCACAGCAAAGATAAATAACTGAAAAGTGTTACCTACTAGTATTTACCATATTTGCCTATTACTATACTCAGGTCATCACAACTGCCCATATTTTAAATTTATCTGACATATCAAGGAATGTTTGCAGTTATTAAAACATCTATACTTTTTTTCATCCTGCTTTAGTAAATTATTTCATTTTTTGCGTCATGCAGCACCACTTTACTGCAATAATTGAAATGCCTTTGTAGAATAATGTTAAAGTAGGCTGGATTGGCATTAATCCATGCCAATATAACAATTTTCCCCTACATATTCTGCCTTTCAGATGTCACAAAGCACATTCACAAAGAGAAACACAAGGGATTAGCTACCCTATGTATCCTGTGCTATAGATCTACACTCCTGGGTTTGCCAGGTCACCAAGAGAGATGTGCTGTTGAACCACTTCTTTCCTTCTTGTGGTTTCTTGGGTGGCATACTACCAGCTAGAATGCACCAGATAATATCAAAATAATATGAAAATAGGTGATTTTTCAGGCAACTAAGACCAGATGCATATGAAGATTTGTAAAGCCATGTTGGTTTCCACAATTCTACCTACCAGGAACTAAGAAGTTTAGCCTAATGTCATTTTGAGGTCAAACACACCCTCCCCACCCCCTCTCCCACCCCCAGTATTTTTAGTTCAATGCCAGAAAAGTTCTTTTAGTAAGGCAACTGACACCAAAACAGTGAAAAAGAAAGTTCAAACCCCAAAATCCAAACCTATAAACCTAAAGAGAAAGAGACAGGAGGGTGAAAGTTTGTGAAAAAATGCCCTGGAAGTCTGCTCATAAAAAAGCAGACCTCATCTTGGGAAACACTTTGTCCACATCTCTATGGAATAACATAAAGAGGCTTAAAAATAACAATTACGATGCATAGGTAGTATATTATGATAGACAGACTCTATAGAGCTCCATTAAAATGGCATAAAGAGTGCTAGCTTATGTTACAATGATAAAAATAAAACTCCAGCATGCTAGATAGCTCTGATCTAACAGGGCACTAAAGTACATGGAGAAACTCTACTTAAAACAAACTATATGCACTTGCTTAGAATTAAACATGCACTTAAAACGTCTACAGGATGGGGACCTATAAACCTAGAACATTCATCTGAGTTTTAAATTCATAAAATTTGTCAAATGGGTAGTTGGGTTATGTTAATCCCTACTATGTTATGTAATCCTTTGTTAAAAGACATCTCATTATTCAAAATAATTTTTTAAAATGCATGCTTCATTTATTGCAATAGATGACTTAAGAAATTAGATGTGTCAATTGCACCTCTCATCAGTTAAGTCATGGGTTCTCCCTGGGGAAAATTATTTTTTTTTTGTTCTGAACTCTGCTTGCTTCAAGGAATGTGTTATGTGGTGTGGACTCCACCCTTTAAAACCTTAATTGCAGGATATGCTTGCAAAAGCAGAGATTCCTCTTCTGGCTGCAAAAATTTGATTTGACCCTTAAGCATCTCCTGAACATGTTCACATGCATACACCTTCCCATTCTTCCATTTTTAATACAGATCATTCCCCATTACTTTTTAAGAGGATTACAGAGTAAACAGACAAATTTCAAGCAGTTCTTTTATGGTTCTTATATGCCTTAAGCTACACAATTCTCATAGCTTTTCATCATTTCAGTACAGGAAATTACACCCTGGATTGTCTTTTAGGCTAATAATACAAAGAATATAAGGCTTTTGCTCACTAAGTGTACTTTAGTTGCACATATTTTTGGGGGTTTTCCCTGTTGAACCCAAATTGTGGTCTAATTGCCCATGCAGCACTTCCGAGAGCCCAAACTTCGCCTGAACTGCTCGAGAACACATTCCTTGGTGAAGAGAATAATATCTTGTAGCAGTGCATTGGTTACATTTTTAGCCACCACAAAACCAGTTCAAAGTTCAACCCAATTAGATCTGACAAAAGAGTCAGCAACTCCTGCAGGTACCCTGGCACCCTGCCCTTCACTTTAGGAGGCAGATTTGAGCACAAGCAGTCAGCAACTTGTGACAAGCACTCAGCCTCTACAGAGCTAGGTCAAAAAACTTGGGCAATGCCTGCCCCTTAGCCAGGCTTTGAGCTAATGGCAGGATTTTAGGAGCAGGAGTTGTCTCATTGTCGTTAAGTACAGGGTTCCACTGGAACGTTCATTTTCTTCCACAGAAAAAGTGACATTTTTCATAAATCAATTGTCTGGATCAAAACATATGAAGTATCATGGTTCTTTGTCCCACAGCAGACCAAAAAACGTTTTGTGTTAAGGGCACTATAGAAATTGTACACTAATTACAAGACCATCTAGTCTATTTGCAAAATCTCTTTTACGATGGCTTTGTTTTGACAGTTTTAAGCATTTAAGCATTCTTCTATTATGTATCTAGAAGTGAGAAAACTTTCTAGACTATGTATTTCAGTTTATTGGGAAATACCCCCAAATTCTGCAGCCAACATTCTCAATTCTTCTGTGAAAACATGTTTCTTGCCTTCCTGCTGCCCCTTTCCCTATGGTTTAGTTTTTTGCAGCTGTTTAACCAAAAAAAAGTTATTCTCCTGGAAAACATATTTAAGGAATATTTTTCCAAATCACTTGTACTGTGCTTGAATTTTTTAAATTGTGCATTCTTTTTCCATTATGTCTCATAAACTTTTTCACACCCTTTGCAAAATCTTAAGTCTGCAAGAATCTTAAATTCCTGAAGCTATTTCACATGCTGCTTTCTATTGACATGTTATTTCTGTTGCTTGACACAGACATCAAGGCTGCAGGTGGCAAGAATAAAATCAGGGACCAATACATGAGGATGGGAGAAGGCTGCATGACAGCTGATCATAGGCGGACCAGGGAAACCCATTTTGCTCCCTGCACCAGGGCACCGACCAGACACATTATGCTATGAGGGTATATATAGGCCTTTATGTCAGTCAGAGTAGTAATGAAGAGCTGCTACTGAGAATCTATCCATCTCCAAAACTATAGAGGATTGCAAATGCATGCTTAGGGCCATAGTGATACTGCCAGGGTCTCTAGAGAACCCAAACCCAGCATTTCTGGATACCAACCTCAGTGGGAGACACGCAAGTCCACAGAAAGAAGTGTTTAATTCCCATTTCCTTCACTGCTCGCTTTCTCTCTTGAGAGGTCTGTGCACTACAGTGCAAGGCACCCCATCAGTCACAATGAGACCACATTGAAAAGTCAAGAAAAAGAGCTTTGCCTATATTACAGAGCACCTGCCAGGTGATGTTAGTTATTAGGCCCTTTGCAAAAACAGAACGGCATTTAAAATTAAGTTTCTCTGGATGGTGTTAGCAATTGTCATGGTTCCAGAGGGATTCAAAATGTCAAAGCAAGAACTGACAGCTTCCCACCCCCACTTGGACACTGGGCAGGTACAAAATGCTACTTCTCCCCATACCCAGCCTGCTGGCCTGCAGGACTCTGGGCTTGCTGCAAACAACCATCCTCCCCTGGGAAGGAAGGGTCCCTACCCGACTAGGGAAGCGAATCTTGAGGTCACCTCAGCCATCCTGAGATTTTTTTGCCAGAGGAGGGACATCTGCCAAGTTGTGCTTACTTGTGTGAGCAATACCAGCCCACTGGGAAACGAAGCAAGGCTGTATTATGCCTCCACTGAGAGGAAGGGGGCGATCAAATTTTGTTTGGGTGCCTGCATTAACCTCGTTGAACCAGATGCTGGCTTATGGGAGAGGGCTGCAGACAGCAGCCTGCGGCACCCTGAAACTGCTCTGAGCAAGCGTGGTTTGTATGCGAGGGACCGTGCCTGGCTCCTCTGCACTCAGATCCCGCTTCCAGCAGCAGGTGCTGTCGCCTCTGCAGGGATGCTCCCGGTTAGGGAAAAACGCCCGGGGCGGGGCGGGGGGCCTTCCCGAGCTGCTCGTTCTCTGGAGGGTCCTATGCTCTGTGTGTTTGTGTGTGTGTGTGTTTGTGTGTGTTTGTGTGTGTGTGTGTGAATGAATAGATTGAGAAGGATGGGTGGTAGGGGGGAAATTACGGAGAGAAAGGAAGAATGGGCAGGAGGAAAAGGATGAAGAGAGGAAAAATGATGGAAGGAGAGGGAGGGAGATGGAGGCAATATGGAGGGGAGAAGGCGGGAGAGGGGATGTAGAAGGGGGTGAAGGGGACCAAGCAGAGCCCAAAGGGGGACCAAGGGCGGTGGAAAGGGAGGGGGGCCACGCGAAAAGAGGGCCGAAGGACCCCGCCGCGCCTTTAAATATTCGCGCGCTTGGGCACCCGTGCCGCATCCATGCCCTCCACTCCCCGCGGGGACCCCCAGACCCTCCGTGCGGCGGGCGCTGCCTGCACGCTGTCGGTCCTGCCCCGCCCGGTCCGGCCCCGCGCGCCGCCGGCCGTGCGAGGCCCCGGCGCCGCCACCGCCCCCC
>CM031868.1:20953863-21037035 GCA_018697195.1 Certhia americana | reverse complement strand
CCCCCGGCCGGCACCGCCACCCGCCCAGCCCGCCGTCTGCGTCCGGCCGTCCCGCTGCGCTCCCGTGCCCCGGCAGGGGCTGTAGGGCCGGGCGCGGCCTCGAGGGGCGAGGGCGGCGGGGCCCCCGGGGCCATGCGCTGAGCGCCCGGAGCAGCCGGCGAGCGAAGTTGGGGTGGAAGATGAACAACGCCGGTAAGTGCGCGGGCCCGCCGGGAAGGGTCTCTGCTTCTGGACATCTTTTCCTCGGGGCCGGCAAACGCCGGGCGGGCTTCCTTCCTCCGGCACCCTCCTTCCCTCGGGCCGGCAAATCCCATCGCCAGGATAGTCCCTCCTGCCCGGGCACAGCTCCTCCGAGGCTCGCATCCCCCTTCGTCCCGGCATCCGTCCTCCGGGGCCGGCAGGTTTTGGGCCGTGCCGCTGGGGCTGGCAGCTCTCCCCCGGGCACCCTCCGTCCAAGGCCGGCCCTCCTTTCCCCCGTGATCCAGCAGGTGCTCAATAGCTCGCCGAGGCTGTGAGTGCCCCATTGCTTGCCCAGCCGGTAAGGGATCCAGGGCGGGCGAGATTAGGTGTTCCGGGGACAACCAGGCTGGCAGATCGGCAAGGCTGCTCTTGCTAAGGGACGCGGCTGAGCGCCCACTACTCCCTCGGAAACACTCAATCGTTCATGAAATTCCTAAGGAATTTGCTGTGACTTTCTTCCCAAGAGTATATTTTTGGGGGAAGGCAATGTTTTTTGTAGAATTTGCTCTCTAAGGCAAACACAAGCCCTTACTCCTCCTTTCTGTTAACTTTTCAGAATTTTTCCTTGACTGGAAACTGGGAAGGTGAAAGAGACAGAATAAGGGAACAAGGCAATCAACAGTTAAAATATTACAAAAAAAAAGACACTGGAAAATTGGGCAAACTTTAAACTGTTCACAAAAACTTTCTGATTTTCAGGGGTGAGGCATGTGTGCGAAAAACATAACAATACAGGAAACAATTATTGCTAACTGGAGTTATTTAAAAAAAAAAAAAAATTAAAGCTGCTTCTAGAATTAAAGATTGGGCTTTTTTGTTAGCCCTAAAATTTTCCATTGTATTTCCTTGTGCCAGGTGAATATTTCTGGGCACCTTACTTGCAATGTATGGGCACATCCTGAAGCCCAGAGAATTTACCGCTAGATACCTTGCCCTATAACTGTTCTGCATTGGGAAACTATGAATCATTGTTTGCCAAAGCAAAGGAACATAAGATTGGAGAAGCTCTTTTAGGTCAAACCCAGCATTCCACTTTTGTATCAGTGTGTTATACAACTCCTCTGAATTTAAAGCAAAAAGGTTCTCTTTCCTCTTGGAGTAGGGAGTGAGATACTTTCCTAAAATCTGGTAATATTTCCATTCTATTTGCTGATCCTGGGCTGGGCTGGATTCTGTCCCTCCCAGGAGACAAACTCATTTGAAAATGAAGCCAGCCAAAAATAACTTTAGCAATGATGCTCCTACCTCTCTTTCTTCATCTCTCCATTATTTAAAACAGACAAGCTCTAATCTTCTTCTGTTTTCAGTGGAAGTGCAGGTTAAGGAATATCAGATATATCCATTTGTAAAGACTTAAACTTTATTAGCAGTTTTTATTTTGCAGGAATGTAGGATGAATGGGACTATCTCCATTATCAAAAGCGGCACCTGTTGTTACTACTGCTTTTATTAATTCCTCCCATTATATCCTAAACAAAAACTTTTTAGGTACCTCTCCTGCTACTCCTGGTTTCCAGACCAGATTCAACACCATTTATTCTTGTGATTACATTGTCCTTTTGCTTAAAAATAGTTCTTTTCCTCTTCTGGTGTTTACCTCCAGGTTGTATTTATAGAGTGCTCATATCCCTTCTCAGCCTTTGTTTTGTATGTTTGCACAATGCAAGGAATGTCTCCCCCATCAGCGCAAAGCAGAACTTCCTACTGAATCTGAAGTACAGGGATATTTATTAACTGGTACAACTTGGGCACCAGCATTAGCTATCTTTATATTATAGTAAGTAATGCACAGCACCAGTAAGTAGAGTCATATGTACAAGCATATACGGCAGCCTTCATCCCACAGAAGTTAAAATAATGACAGAGAACAGGAAGGGAGATATTGATTATCCTCAGACATGCAGAACCGATATGAAAAGAAAGATAAAGCAGTCCACCCAAGGCATCAGGAAATCTGTGGTAAGATAGAAAAGACCAGACCAGCCTCATATGTAGGGCCTTCCAGCCTCTAGTAAGTTTTTTGCCAGGTGCTAAAATAATGCTGCCCATAGGAAAAATGTACAGACATTTGTTCTGTATAATTGTTCATTATATATGAACAATTCAGATTGTTAATATATATATATATATATATATATATATAATGTATATTCTTTCAGCTGCTACTGAAAGTGATATAGGAAAAGATGCTGTATGTGTATGGACCTGTCAGAGAATTTTAACCGTCTTCTTTGGCTCCTAGGAAGCAATATATAAAACAACAGGTTGTCTGCCAAGTGTGAAGTTGCTGTTGAGAAAACAGAGCCAAACTGGTAACATTGCATAAACTTAAAATTACATTAAAAAGAAATATATGATAGTAGTTTAGAACCAAGATTATTTGTCATGTACATATGGTTTTTCATAGTTGAGCCCACCAGCAAGACTTATATCTGTAATGCTGCAAGAGACAGTGAAAACATGGGAGAATTTTTAGGACTTTTGGTGTTGAAACATCCCAAATTTATTGTTATTTGATTTCTCCCATTCTCCAACAGTGTTTCACTGTGGGATGTTATGCTGTTGTATTATAATTACAGATGACTGAAGTAAAGATGTATAGTAGCAGAAATTCGTAAGGTATTGACCTGATATCCCAGAGTCATAATGCATTGATCTAATCATAGAGAATGTATTCCTGTAACTATACATAGCAGCATTTTAGTTCTGCAGAGTGGGATGTGCTTTGACAGTCCAGCTGTTAATGTTGAAGTTACAACTTTTAAGATGATAAAATTCCCATGGGAATTGGAACGGTTACTACTGACTATAGGTCTGTCTTCACACTGTGGAGCCCTCTTGCTATATATAAGTACCTTTCAGCAAAAGAACACATATTGATAAGAGAGGATAGATGTCTCTCAAAAGTATCAGACTTGCAAAGAACATGAAGTACCATTTTTGTAAATATCTGAGGCATTTAGGGGCCTGCTGATTTTGACCAGTTCCTCATATTTCAAGTTCCTGAAGTCTAAATTCTCAAAAGCCACATAAGTATCTAGTACATGTTCATGTCAATCTGATACCTGAACCTGGATTGAAATCCCAATTGACAGGAAGAGTTGCACTCCTACATAGTTTGAAAACCCTAGTCTGAATACCTTTTCCATTTTAATTGACTCCCATGCAACCATTTTCACTTCTTATATAATTTTTTAATCTCAGACTTTTCTCCAGTAGTTTGAAATAAGAGATGCACTTATATGCTATAAAACAAAGAGAACTAATTCTGCATCAAATATTGCACAATTAATTATATGGAAAAAACAATAATAAGTGTAATGTTTCAATGGGAGAAACAATAATAAATGCTGGAGACACAAGCTGGAGATAGAAGCAAGGCAGCACTAACTGGAAATAAAGGATTAATTTTTTAAATGAACAACTAATTACAGGATTAAAATATGGTGATACTAAGGTATATAGTCCAACTTTTGCGGACTTTAGATCAAAGCCTTCTAGAAAATCAGTTTTAACTTCATTCTGATATAGCTATGTGAAATTATAAAGATCCTGATCAGAGCTGAACAAGACTTTCTGATGTAGTTGATTGGATATTCTCCCTCTACCTCCTGTTTCTCAGACACTTTCCATCTGTGGATTTCAATCCTTTCTTCCTGGGCAGAAGCAGTGGCAGACAAGACTTGGTTTCTACTGGGATTCTGGGTTTGGTGCAGTCCTATCCCACTGTTGCAATATTGTCCCTTCACTGCTCTGTCACTTCCAACCAAAATCTCTGCAAATCCCTTAACAATGCATTTCTGCCCTCTGTCCTCAGTGCCTTTCCCATTTTAACATATGTCTGAGTTGAATTAATGCCAAAGGCATGAAAGAAACACAGGTCCACAGAAGTTCATTGGTCAGAAAAAGCTACTTTCATCATCTTAAAAGATGCCTGAACTGGATTGCAGCGCCAGTCAAGGCTGGAACCAGTATCTGCACTGTGGAGCTCTGTACTTTCTTGAGCCACTAACAAAGACCATGGCCCTGGGGACATGCTTACATATATCCAGGCACATGTGAAAACTCAGTGTTTAGTTAGTTCTCAGTGGTGCTGTTTTGTAGGTATGGTCCCTTATAAGTCTTAATTAAGTTCTAGGCTAAATTTGAAATCCTAAATTTGAGAACATTTGAAAGTGGGTAGTTGCAGTATTTCTGGTAATGCCGCACTACAAAATGTATACTGTTTCAAAGAAACTCTTCAACAGTGAAGGCTGGGTGAGTGGACTGCTGTTCCAGGAGAGCTATTCCAGGTGAACTGCTAGACTACTGTTGACTGCTTAGAAACTTGGACAGGAGGAGACTAATGTAATTTCATATGAATCATGGCAGGAATAGAACTATGCAGGGTTGCCTGAAGGAAGGTGGGTAAGGAGAGGAAGCGGTCCTTGTCAGTACAAGGAAGCTCTGAACAATAAGGGGAGGAGCAGGCTAGAGGAGTTTGTATTCCCCAAGAGTTTCCTTTTAAGCATAAGGTGGGTGTGTCTCCCTCCCACATAAAATACATCCTAAAATAAACATGCACAATTATTTGTGAACATACACATTACTTATGGTGAAACGTTGCTTTGTGTTCATTTAGAACTTAAGCCAGAACCTTTCAAGTGGCTCAGACAACAAAGCAGAATTAAATTGTTGTGATAAAAGGCACGAAACTGTGCTTTCTTTTGTTTTGGTTATTTTTTTTAAACAAACACTTGCACTCCTCCTGCTGCATCTTTCTCACACCCTCACCAAAGAAAAAAGGAAAATTGTTAAAGGACCCTCCTGAAAGGCAAGATCAATGGACAGAGCTGTTAGGGAAAAAGCTATGTAAGGAAACTGTAGTGACCAGTAGCTGGCACAAGTGGGTAAGAGAAGGACATGACAATGCCTATTACCAGTCTGTGAACAGGGTCCATTACCATAAGTTCTCTTCCAACAGCAGTGTTACTGTAAGTATCTGAAGGAAAAACACAAGATTATTTGATCCTTTTGCTGTAGAATATTATCACTGGAGGGAAAGTAGGTAATTGTTTAAGCTGTATTTCTTTTAAGTGGATGTCTCCATGGTTATTTTACTTAAGAGAAATGAGTTCATGTCATTATTTTATTTCAAATTTGTTTATAAGGCAAAGCTTGGAAGGTCCTGGCATTCTCTAAACTCCAGTCTTTTGCTCATTATTCACTGTTTCAGTACAGACACTCTCTGACAAGAACAAGGATGAGAATGTAGAAACTTCAAGTTTTGTCACATTCCAGGAACAGACTAGTATTTGTATCCTACTCTTGGATATTCATTCCTAGGAAAGGCCAGGCACTGCAGAAAGTGGTGTAGTACCTCTAAAGTGATGCTTTTTTTCTTGGAGTTAGTCCTAAAAATGTCTTATTATGGAGATAAAGGTGCAAAGACTCAGTTTTAGCTAATAAAAAATTCATTCATTTTACTACCAGAAAGTTAGTTTAGGATGTTCAGTGACTTCAATAACTTATTTAAAAATGCAAAATGTAGATCTCGCTGGGGCACCAGGCTTACAAGATATTAAACCCACTTCTATTGCCTCCCTGTTTTTAACTGGCAAGTCTTCAGTACTCTGCAGTCTTCAACTGCTGCCTGCAAAAGAAGCAATGTTACTTCAGCAAAGATGGAGTGTTTGGCACATAAAGTTTCTGACTTAATGGGGAGGGAAAGAAGAGTTACCCATTCTGTGAATAGACAGACACCCAGCAGCCCAAAGCAGCAGTGCATACTGTGAAACACCACAGTGACTGCAGACTGGTGAATACACAGTCCTCTCTCCCTCCTTTTTCATGAGTTAAGTCTCTTACAAGCAGCTGGATTAGACAGAACTGATCCAGTTTTCAATTCAGATGAAATCTCTCTGGTGTTTCCTAACTATAGAAAGACTGTTTTCTGATTACATCAGAATGCCAAATTGTCAGCTTCTTTCTGAGTGTCAGAAGAAATTCCACAAAGGTTAAGATCAGAAGAAACAGCCTTTTATGTCTCCCAGACCCTAACCAAACAAATAGGCCAGTATTAGTTCAGTACAAATTATTCCAATTATCCTAGGATAACAATAAGAAAAGTTATAATAATACCGGGACAATCAGAGAATCTTTTTCAAGCAATTTGCATTCAGCATTCCTTTATTCTCAGTACAGTGCACAGCTCAGTTCTGTCTACATTTCTACATATCTAAAATCTGCATTTCAAAATACTCTAAATACAACAGCTACACTGTAGTAGCTATACTTTCTGAAACTTATACCATGATTTTGGATAGGATTTCATAGAGGAACAGTGTCACAACTTTTGTATTTTGAGATGCTCTTCTGTTATTTCTTGTAAGGCATGATGATTATGCACAAAGAATTGTTTCTGTCTCTGTCATGATGAAATAGTTTCTCCTGTGCTTTTCTGTATAATGGAGAGCTCTCCTTTTTCCACCACAATGTGTAAATTAAAATTATAAAAATAATAAGAGATTTCTGATTGCTTAACTACGTAAATATATATTGATGGCTACAACAATAGAAGGAAACCACTTCTCCCTACTTCTTACCGTCTGTAACCATTTGTTATGCTGACTTCTTCACACTACGTATTTCATCTCGTAAAAAATCTTGCAAGGGAGGATCCCTATTGCTGCCTATTTATGCAGTGTTTCAGCATTTCATTTAGTTTTTGAAGAATATTATTTTCAGGACCAAGACAGCTGGAAATGGCTGTGGCCGGCAAACTACTGTGAGTAAAATGGTGATATAAATATGATTCAATTCACATAGCTTCAATCTAGTTTATTGCCAGTCTGCTTGATTTCTCATACATATGTGTCAGCACTACCACTAGAAATACAAGGCTGGCCTTATGCTGCAAGATAATTAACTTTTTAAAATACATTTTTATGTTTAGAGAAGTTTGTACCTGCAAGCGATCCTGGCCCTTTACAGGAGGAATGGAGGATCTTTAGGCTAAAGGGCTGAAGAAGCTATACACTGAAAACTGCTTGAGTTTAAACCAGTAACTCTCTTCATGTTTTGGGTTGAAGTTTGATACACCCTTTGCTCTGCAGCTGCACATCTTTCCCCAAGTGTGTTAGGGCTGCATCTAGTTCCATTCAGTTTTGACCTTAAACTATGCTCCCTGGAACAGCTCCAGTGCCACATGGAAGGACAGCCCATATGCTTTGCTCCTTCAGTTCTCTTTTCAGATCTCAGACTTATATTGGCTTGACTACTTCTGCATTACAAGTCATTGATAAAGCGTATTGCAGGATATATTCTGCTGGCTTTAATAAGAAACCAAGATGACTAATATGACTTTTGTCTTTTTTCTCCAGAAATCTCCAAACCACCATTAGCACCCAAACCAAAGATTATTGGTCATCTTTCTCCAGCACCTGTCTCCAAATTTTCTCCTTCACTGCCAAGAGCTGATATTCTTCATAACCCAAACTCTGTGTCTAGGGGTCCCAAACCACCTATTGCTCCCAAGCCAAAATTCTCAGCTGACACTGAGGGCAGATCCAGTGTTTCTACCAACAATAATTTAAATAAATGTGCAAATGGGAAACTAGTGTGTCCTGATGGAGACCTGTGTGAAGAAAATCGATGCAATGCTGATTGCCTAGAATCTGAGGCGCATAATGAATACATTTTAGTTCCTGAAGCTCAGCTGCCCAGCAAAGACTGTAATGAATTGGAACATGAGCATGATCAAAACCTAGATTCCTCTGTGGAAAATGAAGTCTCAGAAACTCCAGAAAAGGTAGAGAAGGAAAAGGAGAGCATTGCTAGTGATGAGAATACAAATAATCAAGAAATCATTGAAGATGAGCATTGTAACTCTTCAGATACTGCTGAACCAAGGGAACTAGACTCTGAAGAGTCATCCAGAGACTGTGACCAGTCCAAAGCACTTTGTGAGAAGTCCTTAGATGCCCCAGATGGGGATAATGGTGCTACCAAGAATGTAGATGAAAGTGAGGATGTTGTAGGTGATTGTATCGAAGCCAAAAACAGGCAAGAAACTTCTTACAGCCTGGAACTGGTCAAGAACAGTAGTGATTGTGAAACTAACAGTGATAATATTTTGAATAGAGATGAGAAATTAATGGGTGATACCTGTAGAGATATCACTGAAATGCCACTACCTGCAGATGAATCAATCCCAGCTTATGAGAAGGAAGGGCAAGAGGAGGAGGAGCTGCTTGAGATTTTAGAAATGGCAGATGGGTGTCTAGCACACAATGATGACCACAGTGTGCATGCAGAGCTTGATTTGAGCATGGAAGAGGATTTAAAAAATGATGACTGTGCAAACTCTGACATGCTGCCTGAGGAGGCCAGTAAAGAAACAGGTCCTGGCTTAGAACCGTATGGAGATGAAACTGGTGCCAAAAATGGTTTAGCAGAGTTCATCCATCAAGCAGCAGCTGAAGAGGAGGAAGTAGACCCAAATGAGCACAATAATACAAACACAGGAAATGACAGCGTTGGCTACCGGATCACTGAGAGGAGAAGTGAGAAGACATCAGAGGTAGCCTGTGAAGCAAGCAAAGATGCTGGAAAAGGGGAAGAAGAAACTGTGAATGCAGAGAATATGGATAATGTCTGTCAGATTGCACCTTGTGAGGATGAATGTGGTGAGGAAATACCTGTGGAACATTCAGATGAGAATCTTCAAACAGAAGGGGCCTCTCTGCATGAAGATGGTATGATTTCTGATAGTCTACCTTGTAGTCCAGGGATGGAGCCAGAGCTAGAAGATGGGACTGTTGAAAAGCATAATGAAAAAAATACTATGGAAGCCTCTAAGTCAGATGAATTGCAACTCAAGGACAATGAGGTGGAAGTAAACAGCCTCAGCAAAAGTGTCCCAAGTTTACCTCAAGAGGTCCCACTTGAGGAAGACTTAGAAATCTGGAAGCATGGCAAAATTGACGTAGAATGGGGGACCAAACATGTTTTGCATGAAAATCTAGCAGTCCCTAAAGTGGTCATTGTGACTGATAAATCAGAGGAAAGAGAAACTGGCAGTGATTTCCTAGATGATCCTTATGTGCTTCCAGAAGAAAATGAAATTGTTCATGATGTGCAGACTGATTTAGGAGCTGATCACAGTAAAAGGGGTGAATTAGGCATGGATGGTGAAAACAGCTTGCTGCCCGCTGATCGTAAAAGCATTGTCACTAGAACACGATCTCTCTCTGGAAGAATGCCAGGCTATGTCCCAGAAACTGTTCCAGAAGAAACTGGACCTGAAACTGATTCACCCTCTTCCCAAAATGGCTCTGGGACAGAAGACTTAAGCAATAATTCCTTCTCATTGGAGGGAAAAACAGTGGAAGCCAACAGGGCTTTACCAACCAAGTCAAGACGCTTTATTTTATATCCTCGATCTTACTCTGTTGAAGGGAGAGAGATGCCTATCTCTGTTTATAGAGAAAGTGATGTCTGTGTATTGGATGGCGTTAGAATAAAAAGGACAGAAGACAACTTGTCTTTGCCTTGTGTCAATGGTTCCTCAGGTAGTTTTTCCCAGCAAAATCATCTCTCATCATGTGGCATATCTACTCCATCCTCACTTGTTGATATACCACCACCATTTGAACTTGCCTACATCACCAAAAAGCCAATCACTAAAAGTTCACCTTCACTTTTGATAGAGAACGATTCACCTGCTAAGTATTCCAAGAAAAAAAAATATTCTTTTAAGAGGTTTCTTACTCTAAAGTTCAAGAAGAAAAGTGAAAATAAAGTCCATGTAGATGTTAATGTTTCTTCTTCAAGGTCCTCATCAGAGTCCAGCTATCATGGACCTCCCAGGCTGATGGAGCTGGAAGGGAGGAGCCTAAGTAGCTCACCTCAACTAAAATCACATGTGGGGAAGTTCCGTGCATCTGAGTGTCCCTCGGCTGTTCTTTTCTATAAGGATGGTAAAAGAAAAGGAACACCCAAGTCCTTCAGCAGGAGTGTGTCAAGGGTGGAGTCCTTTGAGGATCGGTCCAGACCTCCTTTCATTCCACTCCCGTTAACAAAACCTAGGTCTATTTCTTTTCCCAATGCTGACACTTCTGACTATGAGAACATTCCTGCTATGAGTTCTGACTATGAAAACATACAAATTCCTCCTCGGAGATCCACCAGAGCAGGAACTTTTACCGAGTTTTTTGAAGATCCCAGCAGAGCATTATCTGCTGCTAATGAGAACGATGGCTATGTGGATATGAGCAGCTTCACTGGCTTTGAGAACAAGCAGCAAACCACAGACCAGGAAACAGAAAGGTACTGTAATAAATTACTGTGTAAGACCTGCTAGCCTTGGCCAAACAATCAAGGCCTTCCCTGCTAGGTATCATAGGCAGATTCTCCATGTTGACTGACTTATACCCCTCAGGAAATGATTACAAGAAAGATTGGAAGAATACAAGATAAGCCTTTATCAGTAAAAAAAAAAAAAAAAAAAAAAAAAAAAAAAAAAAAAGACATCAAATTAACTCCTTACTTTCATCTAGTAAATGAATACTGGATCTGGATCCTATGATTCGCAGGCAGAAATCAAAGAATATTCAAAAATATTGGTTTATCCAGTGGATCTAATTTCTGTGGCTGGTAGGGGAAATGGGGAGAGCTTGCTTTGTTCTTCAGTAAGAAAGGTTTCTGACTTCTTGACTAAATGAAAAGAGAGCCTATTTGCTGGAAGGGTTCCTGCTTCTTTTTTTAACTCCTGTCATTTTCATGAAACAATAATATATACATAATTTATGTTTCAAAGAACATCAGTTTAGTATAGACCAGAAAATCCCAAATCATGAACTGATCAGACTTAGATAGTGAATTTTTGAAATTGCTTTAAGGGCTGCCATAGCCCTTGGACAGAGCTGGTAACTTATAAATGAATTAAATAGTTCAGAAATCATATGCACTGCTAAGATTAATAACAATTTTTCAAACCATTCCATTAGGTTATTTGCAAACAAGAAAATGTCTTTTTCATATGAATGTAGGAGCAATGCACTCAACATCTTTGAATTTGAACCTCTTGTCAAATTTTAGCAATCAGTGGAATGCAGAGATGTAAATAAGAAGTGTTTTCCATTAAGTTCATATTTAACAGGTAATGAGAAAACAAGGTCCAAAGCAAATGAATGGAAAGGAATGTCTTTAATGCAGTTGCATTTTGTTAGACCTGTGTGAAAAAGATAGAAATCTTAGAAGTAAGGTTTTCACGTCCATTTGCATCCATCATTCTCCGAAAGATAAAAAACTTGTGTTTCTTTGCAATTTTTTTTTTTTTTTTTAATCTCTCTTGTCATTTGTGGTTGGAACAAACTATGGGCATTTCACAAACCCCTCCTAGAGCATTTTAGACTAAGGGAGTAAAAGAACTTTTCTTTAACACCTCTGAATGAGTCTTGCAAACCATTTCTAAGACACAAATCATGTGGGGTAGTGAGTAGGACATTGGAAAAGAGATTGCATCAAGGCTTAAGCAGTGGATCCAAATGCACCTGAAGCTAAAGGATGTGGAATACAGGCTTGTCGTTTAGCTCTTTGGAGATGATGGCTGCCTGCAGTATTGGGAACTCCAGTGATGCTGACACAGGGACATAGTGGAGCACAGTGCAGCTTCACAGCACACACCACCACATTCCCAGAGCAGCAAAAGATACATTACTCACTTGCTTTCAATGGTTTGCATTTTACCCAGCACCATTTTTGAAAAAGCTGGCCAGTTCTTTGTGTCCATGAAATACCACCCATTTTAGGTAGTTCTTGAAGAACCAAGTTAAAAATATTAGGACTACATCAATTGCTGTGACTTGGGTCCATTTATGAACTTCCTATGGAGGTCTGTAGTTTCAAAGGGAGAGCCAATCCAAACTAGTTCAGGAAGTCTCGAGGTCAAGGCATGAACATAATTCTTCAGCCTGCTGCTTGTTGTGCATGCAGTTTTTGCCATTGGGGGTGAAATGAAGGCTAGGCTCCTGTACAGACCCTTTATCAAGATAACCAGGGTGGAGGGGAAGAGCACCAGGCAGACATAATTACCACTGAGATAGCTATTATTTGCTGTATTTGTCAGCATGTTTTGGACAAAGACATGCCTGAAAAGCTTTGATGAAATGTAAACACACAACCCGTGTACATACACATCCAGTGGCATAACAGACTTGAAGAAACAGTATACGGTCTAATTGTAAAGCAAAGCAAATTGTACAAGCAGGTGCACCTATTTACACATGCTTACATGATGTATGGACATGGATATTTTTATTTGCTGCTAAAGTAATTTGGGCTAAAATTCCTTGCCATGGATTTAAGATATCTAGTAAGAAAACCTATCAACATGCCTCTACCACAATCACACAGGGATAAAACATTCCTTTGAACTGCAGCTTGCTCATGTCCAGAGGCTTTTTTCGACTGTTTGAGAGTACAAGTGTGTTGGATTAAGCCCTGGCAATACATAGTATTTGAGCCCATGAACTTCATTTTTGTGCATTCACCCTTAGAGAACTTGTGTTTAGTATCTTGTGATACCTTATGGAATTGCAACATTGTTGATGAACAGCCAAATACAACTCTTGTATCACACTTCAGAGAAGAGAATGTGAGTGTTATAAAAGATTTTTATAAACCAGAAACCTTCCCTACTGTGTATGACTGGGGAACAGCAGGGTGGGAGGGGACTTCACAGAAACTCCCTGATAAGAAGATTCACTGTTTAATTTCCTTGCTTAAAAAGACAGACATTTGAAGTGTGCTGCTATGCAGCTAGCAGGAGAATCCTAACTGCAACACCAAGATTTTAATCAGCTCTGAGAAATACAGCTGTGGTGTTGCATCAGATGGGCATGGAGAATGGCCACTAGAAACTCCTGAAGCTTTTCACTCCTTGGATAAAAAAAATGAAGCTGAAGCAATAAGTACGGCTAAAGAACCTGATTGTTTTTTATACAGTTGCAACTCAAGGAGAATTTTGTCAAGATGAAATCAACTCATGCCTTGTTTTTCTGCTTGTCCTAGCTTGAGCTGCTTAGTACAGGCACGGCTGTCAGAAGATATTAAAAAAAGATACACATGTTCAGTGCAATCCTTTGGCTCACTGCTATGTATGATAATAGCAATGTTGCTGACATTACCCTGCATTTGTAATAGAAGCAAGCTATATCTATACTGGAGACACATATAGGCAAATGTGTAGGCTTTGAGCTACAGATTTAGCGTAGATTTTAGATAGTTGTTTTGGAAGAGATTTTCCTGTCCTTTCCTTTTCTTGCTTTTGCAGGAAAAACAAATTCTAGCTGATGATTTCACTCAGTTTCTAGTTTTCAGCTTCTTAAATCCCTGCTCTGTGACTATACTAAGCTAGTATGCACCCATAGCATTGATGAGAAGCTTTAATGCTAAAGCCAAATTTAGCATTAAATTTGCTAACCAAATTCTGTAAGAATTTTGGTTTTGTAGGTCTAGCATTTCCTAGGGCTGGTGATATGTTAATGTTTGTTATGAAGGTAGCACAGAAGTGGTCTACTACTGGGGCTTAGCTCCTTTAAAGATCTGTATGGATGAATTGTATGGAATTTTGCTGGCAGTCATTTAGATGAAGAGAAACGAAGTGACCATGAGCATTGTGAGAGGTTTGTAAAAGAAACATATTATTTTTAAAAATCACTTATAAAAATCTCTACATTTTTCTTGATGCCAGTGTGAAACATGCTGTGCTCTAGATCTTTGTATGTGAACCATACATCTGTTTTGACAGAGCGTAAAGGAACTCCTATATGCTGTAGCCTAAGATATAGAAAACCTAGTCTCTGCTTCTTGCAGGTCTGGCTTTCCAGATCACTTTGAGTGATGACTTCGAATCAGTCAGCACTGGTAATTAGATTCTGAGTTTGTCACAACCCAATGCCTAAAACAGCAGCCACAGGGAGAAGGAAATATCAACAGGTTTTGGTCCCAAAACCCAAAAATAAACACAGCCCTGTTTCATTTCTAGAACATCTGAAATAATTTCTTTTCAGTTGTGTGAGGTTCAGAAATAAATTCCTATACCTCAGATGTTGCAACAAAGAAAAACAGTGATCTCAAGTCAAGTCCTGTATGAACTGAGCTAACACTCCAGACTTTGCAGTAATCAGAGTTTTCCATTCTACATTCTGCATTCTTGGGCACTCTTCCACTGCTGGATCTGGCAGACTGATGTTACTGCATTGAAGGGAATCTCTTAGAGGCATGCATTACAAGTGTAATTTCCATTTTGGAAATAGCAATTACAAACCAAGGGTGTCCTACTGTTCCTAATACCAGTTTTGAAATTCTATGTTCTGCCGTTATTCCGCTATGTGCTTAACCAACTGTTATTCTACTTATGCCTGAATGAAATTGAATTCAGTAATACCATAACAATGCTTAGAGATAATTTTGTATTAGGACTCATTACTATGCAAGGTGTTTGTAACTTCACTTCTAAGCAAGGTGGTGTTTGCAAGAAATTAGTACTTTGTCTATCATAGCAGATGCAGACTTTATAAAGGATTGGTGTTGTGTTACTGCTACTTTTCCTAATTTTAGAAAAAAATATGCTTTTTTTGAAAAGAAAGAAAAAAAAATCCCTGAAAACTGTCATTACCTGCATTGGAAGAATAATTTTCTCTGTAATCTAAAAGGCTCTAGGAAATACTAATTTTCCCAATACATCTCTAAACAACTTTTACAAAAGGCAACGTTCTCTACCGCAAAAACAATGCCTCTGTCTTCCACCAGTTCTGATGTCTTTTGGAATCAGGTGCCAAGAATTCAGATTTCTATTAATAAACAGATCACTAAAAAGTCTGTCTGCAGCAAATGATGATTCATTCAAGTTCAGCTTGGTGTTTGTGTTTCAGTGACACAATTTCCAAGCTGGCATCCTCCTTTGAGTTTTCACTGCTATTATCACTTACAATTATGTTAAACTAGATATTCTGAAAGGATTATAATAAGTTGCAACCATTTGCTGCTATGATGATCACATTTGCCTAACTGACACCCAGTCACATCTCATCCAGGCTAGGTCCCAGAATCAACAGTGTAATCCTGGCTGTACTCTGAGTTTCAGGAATATATGTGCAAGAGTACAGAGCAACTGCTGCAGCACACAAACCTAGACACAGTAAGGAAGAAGACTTGTAAAGATATACTAGTTCTGTGTAGCTCACTGTAGTCAATAAGCTCCTTGTACAGCTATGAAACACATATGGACCAGATTCTTACCTATATAAAATTTTAAACCTGTTTATTATGCTTGAAAGATAGCAGAACCATCCACCAACATGGAACATCTCCAGGGGAGCCCTGTGTGTGACAAACATGCCTTGGTTCTGCTTGGCTCTATTTGCGAAACTCTTAGAGAATGATTGACGCAGACCTTTTTCTGAAGTATCTATCTGCAATGTTTTTATGAATTCTACTTTGGGCAAGCAGTACTGCTTAAATCTTCCATTATTGGTGTTCTTCTGAGTGTGTGCCTTTGTGCAGAAATCACCAACTTGGCTGCCTGAAAGCCGCTGACAGCCTATAACTCAAGAACCCTCACTACCAGCAGAAAACAGCAATATTAGCAAGCTGTTAAATAGTTCCAAGTAGATTTCTGCGTCTCAGCTTGGCCATAAGAATGAAAACATTACTCTATGCCTTAAGCATGGGCATTATCCTGGGGTACCCATCCCTCTATCTTAACGACAAAGTGAAATCCTTTTTAATTGCAGTAAACAGGAAGAAGAGAGGTAAAACTGCACCTCAGAGGAGATGGACAAAGCAGTTCTGGTTTGGACCCTGGTAAGGATCCACAGTGTCCAAAGCCTTCAGTCTAACCTATACTCTAAAGGTGACATTGCTCTGGGATTACCCACCTTACACAACTGACTGATAAAGCACAAAGTTAAGAAACATGCCAAAGATCAAAGCAAAAGAATTTGTAGTAGAGCAGCAGTTTAAGCTTTGCTTCCCAGACAGTGGTCTCCCCAAAGAGGTATACTTCTTGTATTCTGAGATGACCATCAGGTGACCAGCTGAAAGTCACTTTGTACTTATATCTTTTCCTTCTCTTTATCAATGAAGTTCTAGGTGGTTGGCTTATTCTGTCACTGATTTATAGAGAGGAATAAGTCTTACAGAGGGTTCAGAGTGAAATCAGAGGGCTTTATGCTGCTCAAAGATCGCAAGTATAAAGTGACTCCACTGAAGTCAGGGTGAATCCTCCCCAGTTTTACATCATTGTATCCAAAGTCAGACTGTCACTGAGATAAATAATTTTATAGAGGAGAATAGGGCAAAAGTGTTGGGAGGTTTCACAGTCAGAGGCCATTATGTTGTGACTAGGGGTTACCCAGCAAATCATGTGAAACCCATCCTGATAATTCGTGGATGTGTTCCTTGTTGTCTTCTGTCCCTTGCAGAAGACAGAAATGCAGAATGGAGTTTCAGCAAAATGCAGATAACATGCAGGTGTGCATGGTCTGGGAACGAAGAAGAGTTTCATAGCACAGTACTTCTGTCACTGCCAAGCACTCAGGTCTTCATTATGCCCATCTCCTTTGCATTGCAAGGATTCACAGATGGTAATGATAGGGTGATGGTGATCAACAGGGCTGTGATTTAGCAAGGGAAAGAAGGAAAAGAGAAGCATAAAAAGAATCTTAAGGAAAACCTCTGCTGGGGTTGTTGGATATAAAAGCTCAGGGGTGCCTGTGAAGCTAATGATTTATTGAAAGTAAAAGCTCTGTGGTGGCTGACATGTGATGTAAATAATATGTTCCAAGGAGTCTCTAAAGGGTAGAGCTGCCTTTAATAATATATTATGTATTATCGGCTGCCCCATTGTGCCTTCTGGCACGGTGGGACGTTGGGTGTGGTGTAGTTCAGCGTCAGCCCTTGCTAGTTCATTGCCAGGTCATCTCTGGGGAGGAACTGTTCCCTGTTTACAGGAAATGCAAGACAAGGGCCGGAGAACCAGGCTGAGCACAAGCTGAGGCCACCACAGCTCACTGCCTCTCCCTGGTGCCTGGGAGAGCAGGAAGGGGGTATGCCACTTGTCTGAGGCCCTGTGTTTTGTTTTCAGGCATGTCCAACTTTTACTGCTGCTTTGTCTTATCTAGTGTTTTAAAGCCACAGGACTGGGGAGAGTAACGGTGCTCACAAGCAGCGGTGCACCCCAGGGTACATCCCTGAGCCTGAAGTGTGGATTGGCAACACAGGTGCTTCAAAGCGAAAGCCTCAAAGCCATCCATCCTAGCAGTCTGGGACATGGCTAGTGAAACCTCACTCTCAGGCTTCTCTTATCCCTTCAATACTGATAGTGCCCCAGTCTGGGCCAGAGGACATTGCCTAAGATGGAGCCCAAACACCTTTGTGCTCCTCATTTCCTGCATTCCCTTCCAAAACTAGACCTGCACCAGCACTGTTGTTCTGTGGGTACCTCCAGGAGCAACGGGTGAAGCTGGGAGAGTTTTGTCCCTAAAGTTGTCTGGAAAACAGCAAAAGCCTTACACACCTGACCAAAAATCCTCTTCCCCTCTCCTGTATTCTGCACCACAACAATGCAAGAAGGAGCAAAATTCAAATTGAAATGCTTGTGGAATTTGAAAGAGCACCTTTCTGGCCTTTGCTGGCAAAATGCTTATGCCTCAGAGTGTGAAATGTAACTATCCCTGTGTTACCTTTCTGTGACAGGCTGTGTATGTTACTAGCAGACATCAAGTCTTTCTTGCCCTTTTCAGACTTCAGATACAATATTTGCCTTGATGATCTGCCATAGGGAACCGGCTGGCTAGACACATGCTGCACTAATGGGCATTTTCTTTTATTTGCTTTAAATGCATTTGGACTTTAATTTCCTTCAGTAATTATCCTTCCTTTTGCAGAATTAATTAAAACAATAATTTACAAATGGATACAGGGAAATAAAGAATCAGTTTTAATAAAACAGGGTACTTCAGCACCCCATTGCATCTCCCAAATTACTCTCACTGCATTGAGTTAATATGATTTTAATTTTTTGCAATAAGAGTGTCACTATCTGAGTTTGAACTAGTAACTACTGAGCTTGGGACTTGAGATAGGGATACTGCATGCAGAAAAAGGCTGGATTCAACTGTCTTGGCCCAACAATGGAGGGTTGGGGTCTTTGCAGGTGTTGATTATTTTTCCTTCCCACTGGATGCTGTGAATTTTATATATGTGGGTTTTGCATAACCCAGCTGCATCCAGGTGAGATTCTGGTTTTGCGTCCAATACATTACAATTAGTTATTAGCTAAGATCCCCGTGACAGAGGAGTTAAAATTGGCACAGGGTGGGGTCTGTGGATGGGAAAGTTATGGAAGCAATTTTGTAGTTGTTTGTAAATTTAGCATGTGATCTGAGTTGATGTGTCAAGCTCATCACCACTCAGCTGGCTTCAGGGAAGATACACTTGTAGAGGATGTACTCTACATAGAAAGAATAACCATTTGTACCTTCTGAGGTAGTTCTTATAAGCTTGCTTTGCTGACTTGGGTCAAATAATTGCCAATGCAATCACCAATACACACAGAAAAACATTTAGGGTCATAACTGTCAGTCATTTCTGAGCTTTGGTGAATCTAGGTCTAAATGAACTCAACACTACAGCCATTCTCTCCTTAGCGAATATTTGAAAGGATTGTCATTTAGTAGTCTAGGAATATGGTTTTTCATCCAATGAATGGATGAAACATCCTAGACAAAAAGGCATTCTGTTACCCCACAACAGGCACAGCAAAAGTCAGTGCTTCCCTCAGAAACCCAGGCAGTTTGCTTTCTTCCTATTGCCACTATTTGTAAACATTGAATACGGTGAGCTTTGTGTTGTTGATAATTACTGAGAAAAGCACCTTTAATATACTGGTTCCACTTTAGGAATGGGACCAAGGATGTGATTTCTACTGCTACTACTTCTATTTCTCTTCTACTGCTTTCTTCATCTTGTGGTGAAATTTTTGGCCAAATACTGCTATGATCTTTACTTGCAGGCACTTTTGAAACGATAAGAAATTTTCAGAAAATATATCGGGGGTTCTTTGGCCTTCAAGTGTATTGATGGTAATTAATTTGTATCATCCAATTTGCAGTTTGCAACAGATGCAAAGAAAATAACTATTCTCTCTTTCTCTGTCCTGATATTGACTGGGGAGATAGAGTGAAGGACCACAGGGAGGTAGCAAGGAGGCAATCCAGGTAGCCTAGGTGTCTGAATTCTGAACAGATACCTGTTAACTGAATGATGTCAAAATGGTTGAAACATCAGCACACCCTGGACACTGTTTTTGGGACTCATTAAGCAAGGTATCCTTTGCTGACCTTTTGAGTTTTATTAGCTGGGATCATCCTTTATGCAGTATATGGAGACAAATTATTGGTTCATTTAAAATATGAACACAGCAGAGATTTCTTAAGTGCTGCACTTGTTCATACCTTTCTTTAGACTGAAATATACCGCAACTTACTTCCAAAAAACATCGGTTTAGTTTAGGGAAACTAATTCAGGTTGACTGGTGATGGTGATTAATGATAAGGCACCCAGTCTCCTTCTCCAGAAATTGCATTTTGTAATATGGAAATCCAATTATACAAGTCTCCTGTCTCAGGACAGACACATGAGAATGATGGAGGTGCTCAGGAGCCGTGATGGGGTAATCTGGAAGTCCACACTGGCCACATCACACTTGTTTTAATCTGAGATGGGTTCAGTCACAGGAGTCTCCCACTGACCTGCTCCCTCCTATATGATTAACATGAAGGGAATATTCCCCTCTACTCTGTCCTCCTGAGACTCCAGCTGGAGTACTGCATACAGGTCTGGAGTTTTCAGCAAAACAAAGACATGGACCTGTTAAAGTGAGTCCAGAGAAGAGAAAAAAAAAATGCTGCAGCACCTCTGCTATGGAGACAGGCTGAGAGACCTGGGGTTGCTCAGCCTGGAGAAGAGAAGGTTTTGAGAAGATGTCATTGTGGTCTTCCAATATTTAAAGGGGGCTTTTAAAAGAGAGTGAGAGTGTCTTTTTACATGGCAGTTACTGATAGGACAAGGGGAAATGGTTAATGGTTTTAAACTAAAAGAAGGGAGATTTAAATTAGGAAGAAATTCTTTACCTAGAGAGTGGTGGCTTCTTGCCTGGGAGAGCTGTGGATGTCCCGTCCTTGGAAGTGCTCAAGGCCAGGTTGGATAAGGCTCTGGGCAACCTGTTCTAGTGGAAGATGTCCCTGCCTGTGACAGGCGGATGGAACGAGATGAGATGATCCTTAAGATTCTTTCCAATCCAAACCATCTTAATTCTGTTCTATCATTCTCATAATTCTATCATTCTGTGATCACTGTGGCACTAAAACTGCATGACATCTGAACCCTGCACAATAACTTATTGCTCCAAGGAGATGCTGTATTGCTCTTGACTGACCAACAAATTTCTTCCATTGTCAGCTGCAGAATCACTTGCAAGGTAGAAATATGCTGTAACTCTGTCCCAACACACATGATGATACCTTATAGGCACTAGGATGGATCTACTGAATTAGCATGTGAAGGGACATTGCCAGCATATTTCAACAGCCTAACCAGCTGCACTTCAGATGTAAAAGGAACCACTTGGTGGAAACAATGAATACTCCAAAGGTATCATAAAGCATAGCTGAGTGGTACCCTGCCGGAAGGAGTACTCCCCTTCTCCCCTCATGATTGCTGCTGGAATTAATGCTTCTGCATGAAGCAGAAGGCAAATGAGATTTATAAGCCTTTCTTTAGGATGCGTAACTTAATTCATTGAAAGCAAACTGCTAGCAATCTGGTCATTACTGGCACAGAGGACTTATATCACCCCAGTGGAAGTCACACAGATTTTTTTTTTTTTGGGGGGGGGGTGTTTGGTTTTGGGGTTTTTTTTGTTTCTTTGGGGGTTTTTTTGTGGGGTTTTTTGGTTGGTTTTCTTTTTTTTTGTCTCTTTGGTTTTTTTTTTATTTTTTTCATGGAGTTGGTGACTCTAAAGAAGGAAATAAGACATCGCTTGGGAGTGTGGCCAAGAGATGAACATACAGCCAAGTGTATTTGTATTGTTTTGCAAACAAGAACACATGGTCTTCATAGGTCTTTATTATAATAACCTCGGCTGAGTACTTTTGCCACTGTTAAATCACCCACTTAAATCCTTATATCTCACTTATGCTGACTGAATAACTTCTAAAAATCTTTAAAAAATTATGTAATCATTGCTGAGGAATGGGTTAGAATTTGAAAGGTTGTTAGAAGGCCAGATGTGAAATTTAAAGAAGGGTATGTATCTCTTTTAGAATTGCACATTCAAGCACGAAAAAATACAGTATTTGTCTATTTGTGCATCACATTCTGTGAGCTCTCACACTTGTTGTGTATCTCCACAGTGTTCTCTCATGCACCCATCTGCACTCAAACTTCCCAGCCTGTGTTCTGCAGGGTTCACACGTAGTAGAGACTTGTGTCTGGACTTTATTTACGAAGTGCTAGTACAATGATTAGTTCAGCTTCCCTCTCCCTGATGGCTTCACCTTCCCCTCAGTCACTGAGGTCACTTGAGGTTAAATGTAACGTACTGTAGGGGCAGGATAACCACAGAATCTGTAGACTCCAGAACAGTTTTTCAGATGTAGCAATACATGTGCAGAGGTGAAAGTACACAAATAACTAGTAGGGCGTATCCTACTCTTCTACTCTGTACCTATCAGCAGCTCTGCTAATTATAATGTAACTGGTGCTAACTAAAAAGACTTTGGCTGCACCATATCCTCCTGCATTTATTCAGTCAATTAAATGTCAGACTGTCCCAGAAGGCCCATTGCTCCCTTTGTTGTAATGGCTCACTCTTGGAATGATGACAGACAATTGCTGAAGGAGCAGCAGATAATGTGTCATCAATCTGTTCTCATCCAGCCAATTCATTGCTACAAGGAAGAGAACTAATTGGGGATTAACGTGTTTATTAAGATACTGCAAACTCTTGGACTATTTCTTCCCTTATTCTTCACACCCACACTTTTAACGCAACTTCCATTGCATTAAAGTTTATTGCTTCCAGTAAGCTCAGTCAGCAGTACTTTAAACAAACTAAAGAAAAGTATCACTTATGTCATTCCTGGGCACAATTCAAGCCTTCAGAAGCTAGGAGTGCTAGGAGATCACAGGAGCATAGACATAAAAGATGGATGATGACATGTGAGTTCACTGGAATGTGTGCCGGAATCAGGAAAGGTGCACTGCCCAGGAACTTCTGTGACAATACAGAACAGTCTCAGAAGTAAAGACCTGAATGCTATTGGAGTGGTCAGAGAAGAGGAGAATGGAGATAGTAGCACAAGTATTCACCCCTGCCTATCCTGTGTCCAAATGAGATCCATGGCATTTTGAGACTTCTCTTTAAATTCAGGTTGATGCCACTGGGATGCAGGTCTACTGTGAACAAAGCCCATGCAATAGTTTCGCAATATTACAAGTTCTGCTACTGTATGAACCTTTAATAATGCCATTCATAATGATTACAAGACTAATAGACTGAGGCATTCTTCCCAGATTATGTGTTCTTATATTAACATAATGCAGTCATTTATCAGAGAGAGAGAAAAGGAAGGAATACCATAATTTCATGTCTTCTGGGACAAACAATTACAAACTGCAAAAGGACTGTGTGAGTAAGGACTGAGACTGGCTAAATTATTAACAAGTCTCCTGAGCTGTTCTTGTATTTGCCTTGCTCTTGTGCTGAGGTCCCTTTGCTGCTGAAGCTGGACAGATTTTCGAAAGTCCGGTGATGCCACCCACACTGAAAAACTGCAGATACTACTAAAAAGACAGAGTAGACAATGGTGAGGAATAGTGTTACCGCTTGGCCCTTTGCCCAGCCATGGCAAATGCACTGGGCAGCCTGTGAAAACTCCTGGACTCAGTGCATGAGGGAAAAGCTGGAGGCATAACAGAAAGGCTCACAGCAACACTTGCATGGGAGACACACAGCCCTGTTTGTAGCTTAGAAGTAAATGCAGATATGTAGGTAGTTTCCTTTCTGAAAGGAAATAAGAATCTGGTCAGTGACCTTGGAAGTCTCATCATTGTCCTCTCACTTATATTAGCCCATCTTTGTTACTCTAGTATTGGCTTTGAAGCCTTGGGTTTGTCTGGAATCTCAAAGTGGAAGATTAAAGAAAAATAAAGAGATGAAGCAGACCTGTGAAAGGAATGATTCAGAGGAAATGAGAAGTATAGAAGTAATATAAACTGAGTAATCCAGGCCCACATTACAGACTACCCCAGCTGTCCAACATGTCTACTGGAAAACACAGAGATGTCAGATTTTGTTTCTCAAAAGACTCACCCTGTTGGCTGAACACTAGAACCTTGCCCTGGAAAAGTAAAAAAAACTTGGGGCCACTGTGGTGTATAAGCTGTATATAAATTCCCAGAATGTCACTGTGTTCCAAAAACTAAATCTGATCCTTGAATGTGAAAACTCAGTAAAGTCAGGTAGGAATAGATGGGTATTACAGCTGATATATATGGCTTGGTATACATCTTTTGCCAGTACCAGAAGAATGTGTTATGTGTTGCAGTACCAAGAGCAGTATCAAAACTGGATGGCAGCAAAAGCCATCCAAATGCTAAAAGGATTGGTTAATTGAATAATGCTAGTAGATAACTTGATGAAGTTCAGACATTTTAGAATTGCTAAGTCATAGGTGGCATGACATAGTAAGACTAAAATCTTTGTCTATTTCGTATAAAAATCAAAATGAAGGGACAACTTAAATGCCGCTTATGAGTACAAAGTAACAAAATCTGGAAGACTGCCACCAGGTCAGCAAAGGTTTAACAAGATCTAGCAACTGGAATTTGGAGCTAGGCATATACAGATCAGCTTTAGTCATGATTTGTGGAGGTTTTGAGATCAATTTTAATTGAAAATTAAAAAAAAATTAAAATGTTGTGGAGCCACAGGCCTGTATTGCACTGGCCTGTGTTTCACACCAGGTCCAGTACTCTTACTGAACAGCTTTCTCTGGGTTTCTGGAGCTGAATTATAATCCCTTGAAACAACTCGAGGTTTCTAGAACCTGAGTGTCTTGTAGTTTAACAGATGACATTGGTATTACCATTATATTTTTCTCATCCTTTTGATGTTTTCCCAGAAAAACCGTTGTCACGATATCTAACTTCCATTTTAAAATGTTAGTGTGATTTTACTGTATCTTTTTTGGGGGGTTGACTAGGGAGGAACAAAACAGTTCTGGTTGCAATTAAGTATGAAGTTTTTACTCCAAACTGGGCCAGAACATTGATCTTTTGAGGAAGCTTGAACAAGTTCAGTTAACTTCCCATTGCTCCTTTCAGAGTCTTCTCTTCTTAAATGGTTGCCTTTGAACCTACCAGCCAAAAAACACCCTACTTGATAATCCTTGCTTTCCAAGCCCTGCAGTTCTGCAGGGATTCTATATGTGTGAGCAACAGGGAGTCTGGGAATAAAACCATTGAGCTAGTCTGTTCTGTTTTTCTGCAGTGCCTACACTGAGCCCTACAAGGTGTGCCCAGTCTCTTTGACACCAATGGAAGTTGTCACATCAGATGAGGAACAGAAGAGTTCAGAAGATGATGAGAGCAGCCTTGGTGATCCCAGTGTCACCAACAAGGTAAAAAAAAAAACCAAAACCCTAAAAATGGTTAATGCATGAAATCTGGAGAGGGAGAAGTCATTTGCAGCAAAACCTGGATTCTCAGCACTCTCTGCTTTTTGTCTGTGGCACGTTTAGAAATGGGACAGCCATTAGTTGTTTGCTCCCTCACTGCACTAGGAATAATTCACGTCTAGAGCACATGGCAAAGGCAAAGAATGTAGTCTGAAGATGGTCAGTGGAGGCAACATAAACAGCAAGAAATGCCTGACTTGAATGTCAGGAAAAATGTCCCACTCCAAAGGACCTAGTTGCAATCTTGAGAATTTAAAATTACGGTGAATAAAAATAGACAAATGGAGAGGACCTGCACTGCACACAAACAGTGATCAGTAAGCAGAGTCTCAAAGGTCTCAAAACAAGCAGGGCAGCTACTGATTGAACAGCAGCAGTACATAATATTTTTGCTGCTCCTTATACATTTCCACTTGGTGGGCTTGGTTTCCAGACTCCAGTAATCATTCTGTTTTGCAAACCTTTAACATATTAAAATATGCACTCATGTGCACACACAAAAAACTGAAATGTGCTGGAGTTGTGAATTACAGATTTGTGTGCCTTGAGTAAGAACCTAACTCAGATGCCTTTCAAGGGACAGCTCTTGATTCCTATAATTGCTCAGATCCTCCAAGACACCTGCAATCTAGCTCTTCAAGGATCCAGGGATCTGGAAGACAGCTGTGGACTGTTTTTCCTTCTCTATCACTGATTCACAGAGCAAACCTGATAAAGTGAATTGTTCTTGTAATGCCTCATTTTACCATTGGCACTACTGTGAACTGCTGTATAGTGCATAATTTGCATAATTATAGGCATAATGCATAATTAAAAAAGGGGCATTATGAAGTCACTCAGAGATTGGAGTTTATAAAACTGCTATTAGCCTCTGATTGTGACAGTAGCACTCTTGTCTGAGTACCATCAAGCTACAATACACCTACACTGAGCCGTCTCTGAAGTACCTCACACACAGAGTAAAATGCATGAGATGCAATTTGTCCATATTAGCATGCAAGTTAGTTGCACACACAGCAATGGAGCTTCTGCTTCCATGTTTTCACTAGCTGCCCTGCTTTGAAATGCAGAGGGTACTCCAAAAGAGTACTACAGAAAAGTGACTTGCACAATACTAATGCTTCTGGTTTAGAAAATTGTTCTGTGATCTACTGGTGCTGCTCTTAAGCCAAACAACTCCATTCTAGCCCCATGGAGGAAGCTTTACCCCCATCCCCACATTTTTCTTTAAGCTGGGTCTGTTTGGTTCAGTTTTTTAAGGAGACCAGTCTGGTTCTGATCCAGGCAGGTCATGCAAGCAGCTGGCTCAGCACAACACTGAGAGCTGGCACTATGCTCAGAGGGGAGTGACTGGCACTGTCACCAAAATGCCATCAACCTTTATGGCACTATGTGTCTTAGCCAAAATTCAGGGACCTCAGTGTCACATGGCCTGTCTAGAGCAAGTCTGAGAACGTCTCTATGCATTGTCTTTCTTGTGTTATTTAATTGCTGTTTGTTTAACCAGGAAATGAACTCTGAGATACATGACAGTGTCTGTCGACAGATTTCTGGGAACAGGGGATAGAGTGGGTGCAGGTCCCCCAACTACTCACTTTCTGAAATGAAGTCCAGGTGATTATTGTAAGACTGCAAAGCTGCCCATATTTTAGAAATCTGTACTCCCTGCAGCCAGTCATGTGCCTAGTCCTGTGGTATAGCTCTCTCCCAGCTCCCCCTTCTGAAGCTGCCCTCCGGGCCTTGCGCCAAGCCTTTGCTTAGCAGATGGAGGCCATGGTAGCCATGTAGGGACCCTTGACTTTCTGCTTCACTGAGTCTCCTTACCAGCATACTTGGTCTGGCAAGCAATGTCACAAAGACTTGATACTGCACTCATTTCCCCTGAGTCCACTTTAGGTCACTTAGGGCCGCTTTTCTTCCCAACTACTAGACCACTGTTTTAGCTCTTTACTTCATCACTGCTGAAAAAGTCAAACTTTCCCCAATACATTCCTTTCAGTACATATTTCTATGGTTTGGTTATCTCTTACCATAAGGATGAGTCATGAAGTAGGAGCAAAATACTATTAACCACTTGCACCTCAGAGCCATACAGTTTGCCTCTCACAATAATCTGTGTATTCCAAGATGCCTACCAGTTAAATAGATGCCTCTGAGATTTCAAACAATGTTGTCTGTTGAAGTATTTAAATAATTCTTGAGATATTTATGGCCATTTAATTTAGACACTTTGTTTAGTTTTGCAGTAAAGCCCTTTGCCCCATTTGTTTCCAGAGGTATCACTGACAACAGTCAGAACAGTTTGGAATATGACCATTTTGATAAAGAACTCCCTTTTCCAAGTGGTATACCCTCAACAGCGGTGAAGCTAGCCTGTTCAAAGTTAAGCACTTTCTGCTTCTTTGACAAATTTTGGACCTATAAAATCCACAGAAAATTTCACTTCTCCTTTAATAACAAGACATTTTTCAAACTTGCCATCTGTTTTAGCAGCTATTACACTGTACTATATTAGTAGTATTTGAATCGGGGATATGACCTGTCATGGAAAGTCCAGGATGCCAGACAATGAACAAAAAATAATTAAAGCCTGGTCACTATTTTTACTATAGAAATATGTCAGTTCAAAGTGCTCTCTAACACTGCATTGCTTTGTAGAATGAAAAATCTCTTAATTGCTTCTGATTTCTTCTGTTGACAGAAAGAAGGCCAGTCCAGAGCTTATCTCATTGCCCAGGAGCTATTGTCTTCAGAAAAAGTGTGAGTTTGTTTTTACAATCTACCTGTTGCTCTTCTAAAATTGAAGCCATTCAGTCCATCCTTCAATATTCATTTGATGGCAGTTAATAAAAGTTTGTCTCTCTCCCCAGATATGTGGAAATGCTCCAGTTGTTACGTATGGTAAGTAAATAATTTTAATCACTGAAACTTAGATACCCTTTTATTTAGCTGCAAAGTAAAAGACATAAAAGCACTGAAGGGATTTAAATGATTTTGAGGAGGACTGACTTACTGTGAACCATTCAAATCTATTATTTGTCATCTAGAGGAAAAAGCATTGGCAAACAGTTGGGGCTTGTTGGGGCTGAGACTGGTGTACGATGCAGAATAAGCCTAGTGCAGAGAAGGAGATGGTGATAAATAGGGGTGAACACCCTTCAGAGTGAGACAGATGGGAATAGAGCTGTGAAGCATGGGGATTTGGTTTCAATGGACTCACTCTGCTTCCATTTAAGCTTATGTTAATACACTATTGGTAATAGCCAGTGTGTTCTGGGTATCCACGCTGTGCCACAGTGTTTTGGTTTAAGACAATTTAGGAGTCGGTTACTCTAAAATGAGTTATCTCCCCGTTAGTTTAACAAATCCTTTTTCTCTAATAAGGAGAAAGGAACAGTAGTAGATATAAGTGAAAAAGTAACAGTCTATAAAAAAAGAAACAGCAACAGGCAAAAAATAACAGTAACACTCACTAGTTACAAAGTTGCTGAGCTCTTACGGAGCTGTACCGGGAACAAGGACAAACTCCACAGGGCAGAAGGAGCCCTCCCCCGAGATGACACTGTCCACAGACAGCTTCGTGCGCCCAGGGGACCAAGGTGGCAGCAGCCCCCCCCTCCCGCCTCCCCGCCATCTCTCCAGCCGCAGCAGCTCCATTGACAAAGACGGCCGGCACCCTCTGGCATCTGGAACTTGGGAACTGAAGAACACAGCAAATCTGCAGCGCCAGCCTCTCTGCCTGTCCCTAGGCTAGCTGCATCCAACCAGCATCAGTGCTGCAGCTTCCAAGCCCCTGGTGCTGGTGCTGTGCTGCTCTCTCGGGTCCCTGTTCCAATGGGGGCTAGGGAGAAAACGGACTCTCAAGCACACAAAGAACAGGGGCCCAACCCCAACCAGTGCCAGCCTTGCGCTGCAGGCAAGTGCTGCAAAATTCACTCTGAAAGTTTTGGTTTTTTTAAATGCAGCCTCACAGGTTGCTACTGCTGCCACCCAGAAGCAACTCCCTCCTAAGGCCAGAGAGAAGCGAAAACAAACCAAAGCATAGCCTCTACCTGCTCTGCCTTAGCTATCTTGCCCTGCAAGAACAAAGGGGAAAAGAACAAGAGCCAAGAGGCAAGAAAGCTCTGCTTGGGTGACCTTTATTTGAAATAGACATGCACCCTCTGGTTCTGTTTCTGGCTGCACCATGGGGTCTTAATGAGACAGTAACAATTTTGGTTTCAGATAGGTATGGAATAACAAAACATTTTGGGTTACCCAAGACATGTCAAGACTACCCAAGCTAGTCACCATGGGGAAAATACAGATTCTGGTGTCAGAAATGCATGAGAGAACACCCAGAAATAATCACTTCTAATGCCTGATAGAGAATTCTTGCATGGCATAAACCTGGTGGCCTTGTCCTGGAATATTCTGTGTCCCTTAACAGTTCTACCTTTGCTTTTCTGGAGACTGGTACACAGCTTAGGTGGCCTTGCTGTCAGTAACTTTCTTGGCTATTAGTTGAAAGGTAGTAAGGAATAATAGCCACCACACAAAGCATACCCACTGCTGCTTGGACAGAGATTTCCCGAGAAGGCAGAAAGTAGTCCCAGGCTGTCCTTGGAGGACACCCGAAACACTAGCAGTGGAACAGGAACTCTGATGGGGACAAAAGTAATGAGGTCAGAACTCAAAGGTTACTCAGTGTGATGATGTCACTGAATTGGGAGGAGCTGTCAATTCTCTCAAGGGCAGAAAGGCCTTGCAGAGAGACCTCGACAGATTGGAGAGATGGGCAATCATCAGACGTAGGAAGTTTAACAAGGACAAGTGCCAGATTCTGTACCTGGGACAGGGCAACAACCCTGGCTGTATCTATAGATTGGGGAACGAGAGGCTGGACAGCAGCACTGTGGAAAGGGACCTGGAGGTCCTGCTCAATGGTCAGCTGGGTCTCTGTTAGCTGTGCACTAGCAGCCAGGAGGGCCAGCTGTGTCCTGGGGGGCATTAGGCACAGCAGGACCATCAAGGGATTGTCCTGCTCTGCTCTTCACTGGTATGATCTTACATCATGTCCTGGGGGCAGTTTGGGGCACCACAGTGTAAAAAAGACATTAAGCTATTAGAGAGTGTCCAAAGGAGGCCATGAGGATGGGGACATGTTTGGAGGGGAAGTCTTATGAGGAGTAGCTGAGGATACTTGGTTTGTTCAGCCTGGAGAAAAAGAGACTGAAGTCAGACCTCATTGAGATTTTCAATATCCTCTTGAAGGGCAGAAGAGGGGCAGGTCTGATCTCTTTACTCTCATGACTCAAGAGAATGGCTGGAGCAGAATCCGTAGAGGTTTAGACTAGGTATTAGAAAAAGGGTTTTCACCCAAAAGGCAGCTGAGCACTGAAACAGGCTCCCTGGGAAAGTGTTCACAGCACCAAGCGGGAGTCCAAGAAGCATTTGGACAATGCTCTCAAGCACAGTGTGGAATTCTGGGATTGGAATCCTATAAAGGGCCAGGAGTTGGTCTTGACAATCCTAATTGATCCCTTGAGACTTAGCATACTATATGATTCTATGATATTGCTGCCTGCTCATTGTGCCTTTCAAGCAATCTACCAAAGAAGCAGAAACAGACACTTTAAGGGACTTAGATGCTTAGCTAATTAATTTGCCTATACTTTGATAAATTGGTGATAACCTGCCTAGCCATTTTCTTCTTCTGTCCTGGCTTTCCTCTGATTTCTGCACCACCAAATACATTATTTGACACCAGTGAGATATAGCTGTAGTTATCTGCTGTTCCCTGGGGAAGCAAGGGTGCTTTCTTCACCTGTGGGATACAGGGCTTCTGACCATTGAGAACACTCAAGGAAATCCTCGCTCAAATTAATATTTCCAAAAGTATCACCAAGAAAAAGAAAAGGAAAAGGCACTGCCAGCTTCAGAGAAGAGAAACATCTATACAGGAAATTACCTTCCACACAAAGTATTAGCCACCCTGTACCTTCATTAAAATATTCTTCATCTATTTAATTTTCCATTTCCAAATACATTCGTGCGTTACAGACAGCATGTAAAAGCAGACCTGAACTAGAGTGCATATAGAGTGGAGGGAGAGCATTTAGTGGAGGTGTCTAGGAGAGGCCTCTCATTTGCATTGTATCCTGGCATTTTCCATATACTTCCAGGAGATAAAAGTGGCTTACTAATGCCAGAAAACTTTTCAATATATAGATCCAAATCTTGAAATGCACTTCAATGCCTTTATCCACAGTATAAATGGCTGTGCACCCTCATAGCTGCTATAGCACCATGTTACTATCAGGCTGCCTTGCCTATGATGTTACTGGGTCAGGAAAACTTAAGGGGTTACAGGAGGCTGTTCTTCAGCAGAAGAACAAGCAAGTTTCTCAGATAAGATTTAATTCTTTGTATGAGTTGGCTTTCTAACTAGTGAGGATGTATGAATGGGGCCTGGGTCAGTGAATGAGGGAGAAGAGAGAAACAGGCAGCCTGTTTTCACACTTGCCTGCTTATCACAAGTGCCTTGTCAGGCACTCTTTGGTTTAGAAGAGGTCAAAAATCTTTATGGGAACAGGCTCAAAAGGTATGTTTCTATGTTTCATTAATTGCCTGTCGCCATGGCATACTCCATCTCTATTGCTATAGGCTGATGTGTCTCTGATTCCTACCTACTGCAGTGGCATTCAGAAATAGCCTGCAGGTTTCTCCATCACAGGCATGTTCGAATTAGAACACACTGTCACCTTTTCCTTCCCCACTGATGTTGGATCTTTATATTTGCCTGTTGCCCAGTGTATTGTTCAGAATACAATATACAATACATTAGAGACACTATTACCAATTTTACAACATGTAAGTCCCTTAGAATGTAGGGGTAATACTGCCTAACCAAGGCAATATTTTCAATACTAACACTAAAAGTTACAATAACCTAATTGCTCCTTTTCCCATACTTAAATAGTTTTAGGAATAGTCACACCAGCAAAAAATCATGCTTTGCTGTGCACTTGCTGTTGACGCAAGTTCCACTGGCAGATTTCAGAAGCAAATATGAGTGACCACAGCCACCAAATTGCTCTCAAGGTACAACACACCATTCATGGTCAGTTAAGACCAAAGTCTTCCTTGACAACATTTCTCAACCCAGGCATACATTTCTGTTCCCCATCACCAACTTTCTCAAGAAAACAGTTTCTAAATGCTTATCATCAAGTCTCGAGTTTCAATTTCTCATGTAAACCCACATATTGATAAGAAAGGCAAATTACTAAACCACATCTTAGCTGCTTTCAGAAAGGAAAAAAAAAGGCTTTTCTTAAGCCTGCAGCAAGAGCAATTTCCCATCTCATTTCCAGGCTTGGCTAGTGCTGCTGTTCATTCAACATAACAGAATCTTTTTGGCCTTTCAGTGGAAACTTTAACAAGCTGATTGATTGCCAAAATGATGACATTTTCATACACCCACTTTGCTATTGAACTGAAAGACTGGAAACATTGTGTTAGCTCACAAACTTGGTATCAGTTGGTGTGGTAGTAGTGATAATAATCTAAAAGGTTTGCTGTTACTTGCCCTTCTCAAAGGTAATGCAGTTCTCTGGGGCAGTGAGTTAAGAGCTCATTCTGTCTGAGCAGACAGAACTGCCAGAGCCTTGAATCCAAGTTCACAACCTCTTGGTCCTCACAGGTTTTCCCAAGTTGATTAGTCTCTGCGGACTAGTTCCTTCAGGATCATTTAATCTTCAACCTTTGTCATTCTGTGTCCTATTATGTTTCCCCAGCAATGCAGGCTGCACTTGACATCCTTATCTTAGTGTTTGGTCCTGAACAAAATGATGCAATGGCTTTCTCAGCCTAAAATTTCACACATCACCAAGATGGGTTCCCCTCAGCTGATCTGTTTCAAATGGCTTTACAAGATGTACACAAATCAAATTTAATGTGAATCAGACTTCAGGATCCCAGTCTGTATGGGATCAAGCATTTGCTTGATAGTGTATCATGGTCACATTTATTTTGCCTTTCATTTTGATAGTGGACCGTGTTCATGTTTATTTTGCCTTTGGCTTTTGTACATAAAATCGTCTTCTTTGTGTGTATGTAAACCCCTTTGAAGTAATTATTACTTCCCTCCAAGATATTTACCAAAATAAGGACAGCTCTGCACTGAAAAACATCAGCCTCAACACCTCCTTTTAAAAAGAAAATTGATCCTGTTTCCTGGTTTGCATTTTCCTCATAACAAAGGACCAAAATAGTTAGAAAAAAAGAGACCTGGATTTATGCTTCCTAAGCATTTGGAGATATAGATATGAATATGTGCTGGTTCTCCAGCCTTCAGAGCAGTTTGGAATTCAACCCTGCACTGGACATCCCAGTATTCATGACTGTAAAATACATCTTAGGAAGTAAAAAAAGAACAAAATAATCTTAGTGATCCAGCCTCTAACTTGGAAATAAACCTCACTGATTAAACTCTATTCAGAATTCTTGTGTGTGGCACATTCTCAAGAACAAGAAATAACTTACTAATTTAGAAACCACTGCTACATGTTAGACAAAACAGATTTCCATCTTTCCAATTATTTACACTTCCAGTGAATGATTTGCTAAGCCTTTTATACTACTGTGAATTTCTTGGATGATGTTCAAAGTTCTGCTAGACCAATCCAGTCATTAGTTTCTTAATTAAATGTTTTAGTGAATGCAGTGTGGTGGCTAAACAAAGAGCTAGCTCACTGGTAGAACCTCTGAAGCTCTTATAAAAGCCTAAGGACACACTGTTACAAAAGAATAGCCTACCCTCACTTACACTAGGCTGAATGTTTTCTCACTTATTTATTCATTGTTGTGTTCATCAGCAGTGGGAAAATAACTATGTATTGGCCAGGGAGCTTCCACAGTGGGAATGCTGAGCCAAAATAGCTTTCAGATAATCTTTATGTCTCTTAAAAGGAGAAGGAAGCCACACCATCACATCTGGATCAGGACAATTCCCTGGTAAAAAGCTGCACTGATACAGTATTCTCAGTGCATACTGTACAGTCTGCTGGTTCTGAAATTCATTTACAGTGTTTTGGATGAATGTGTTGATTTGGCTGCATGTGAGTGTGTGCTGAGGTCAGGGTTCTTGACCTAGATTGTACCCTGCATGGCAGGATAAGAGACTAATTGTGGCTGCTGCAACAGCATTTTCTGCTGTTCATCTGGCATTACTTCTGCTGAGCCCAGTAGTGAGACATGTGAGATCACTGCTCCTTACAGGTCAGGGGTCATTCAGTCTGCTACAGGAGATTTGCCACTTTTTAATTCAGGAGTGCCACTTCCATCATTAGAAGAGGGGCTGCTGACGGTGGTAGAGATACCTCCAAGAACCACCATGAGTCAGACTTGGTTCATTGGATACTGTACAGCACCTCATGTCTACACTTGGCTTTAACATGGAGGCCCTCTTCTCCCTCTTTGAACTCTTTACCCTCTTCTCAGGTATAATGCCTAGATGTCCAAAAGAGCTTTGGATTCTGCAATATGTAAATTCTATTCAATCTACCTTCATTCTAGAAGTGAGAGTGATTGCAAAATCCTGCACCATTTCAATTAGTGTATACTTTACTTACACAATTTCAGCTGCAACAAGATTTCCTGTTGTCCTCCCCGGCCTCCTCACTAAGTGTCAAGTATGATGACTTCCCATTAGTATCAGTCCATTAAACTACCAGCTTGACTACGGAAGCAGTTGCAATTCTACATATACATGTGAAATTATTTTGTTTGCATGTACGCTGATGTATGTATGTCTATGAAAAGCATAAAAGTCTGGATGCCAGGTGGGTTGTGGTATGAACAAGGCGAACACACTGTGTGCAGACATGATTTCTGTAGCTGAAGTGCCGGTATCCCCATGTGAAGACTAAGGCAGAAAAATAGCTGTGTTCTCCACTAATGCATCTGCTCTGTACACTCACTCTCTTATTTTCTTTTCAGCATTGTTCCCTAATGGAAACAACTCACCTCTATTTTGAAAATTGTAGAAATATCCCAGGGGAATTTATTCACCCATCAGATCTTTCTCTTTTCTTTAATACAGGCTAGAGATATATGCAGAAAAGCTAATTCAGCCATGACAGCAATAGAGGTCAGACCTCTGCCTGGGGTAAATTTACATAGTTTTTCTCTGGCAGGTGACTGCAAGAACAGCAGATAATTAACTTCGGCAAAGCATTGCATTGGGTCCTTTTGAGTTAAGATTGCTTTACCTTGTTAACTACAACATGAAGCTAATCCAAAATCTGGGAAGCAGTTCAGCTCTGTTCTTCTTTGTAGAACCTTTGTTCCAATGTGATAATGTAATAAAGAGTAGGTTGAGACTTTGTTTTCAAGATCTGGAATCAAGATCACCCATAATCCTTACACGACAGGCATTCAGAGCTTTTCTAATTCAGCCACAATCTAGCAATGCAGTCCTTCTAGTATAATGTGCACTTTTTGTTCACAGCAATACTATTTATTTCAGATATTTATCTTGGCCTGTTAAAGTGTGGCTTGGCTCTACAATCACCCTTTTCTACTAGAATGTCATGGTTTCTAGCTCAAACACAGGCCTGATGCTAGGAGTACAATGCTGTGAGCCAGTGAGAAGGAACCTCAATTTCCACCTGCAGAGCAGGTGCTGGTCAAACCACAGGACTAAAAATTACTATTGGCAAAGACAATATTAATGGTTGTGTACTCCCTCCTCCTTCTGTTCTGCCATTGTGGTCAATATGCAAGGACCAGGATTTCCATTATGACTAGATTAGAAGAGTCTACGCTACTTGTTTAGAAGATGAAAGATAAGAAACCCAAGCAAATCTAGCAACTGATCAGCATTTCTAGGACAATTCTAAAAGGTTTTCTTTCAAATAGAGCTATCTGTTTAGCTATACCTGTAAGTCAAAATCCCAACTTTCTCTTCTTTAGCTATTCAACTTTCTAATATACATAGTTGCTTTCAATCCATTGTAAGTGACAGAACCATCAGCTTTTTACAGTTGAGGTAGAAAATAACTTCAATCCTATGGCAGAAAGGTAGATAAATTATAAAAGAAAGGCCTCCTAAAATCAGGCCTTGCTCTGCTAAATGAATAGCTAGCTTGTCACTTCTATGTGCAGCTAAAGTAGCTTGTAAATTCTCATGTAAAAACAGTTTTAAGAATGCGAGTTTGTTAACACAACAAACTATTCCTGAGTGAAAAAAACCTGCACCTGCAGTAAATAAGAAATCTGTTTTATGGGACTCAGAGGAAAAAATACTTAAACTAACCAAGAATAGAAAGATTTGATGAACAAGTAAAATATCTTTTACTAACTAATGAGTGAAGTGCTTGCCTTTGGTAAAAGGAATGTATAAAAGAAAAAAATGCAGTTGAAATAAAAGCTTTTTTCTGCCTTAGAAACTTTTAGTAGTTATTGTGTCGCAACTGCCTCTACAGCAACACAGTCCTATCATTTTCTGACTATCTCTACTAGACTGGTTGCAGTAGTCCCCAGTTCCCAGGGATGCATTCATCCCCATTGGATGAACTGATCTAATTTGGCCTATTCTGTTATATACAGAAAAAAGAAACAGATATTCTGAATCCAGAATGAATTACTGCACTCCAAGTTATTTCCAAATAGAAGTTTAAGAAAAGGAATCACCCAACATAGTATATACTTACATGTATGACTATATGTACAGAGAGGAAGTTTTTTCTCCTGGGTAAACTACCTGCCTGACAAGTAGTTCAGCTGACAAGAGGTTGCTTTTCCTTCCTTTCTCAAGGGTCCTGTGAGGTGAAATGTTCTCATTTAACTCATTTATCTAATAAAGGCTAGCTAGCAACAGGGCTGAACCACAGAAAGGATAACAGTGAATATGGGATGTACCCATCTTGCAAAATGTCTGTTGACACCTATACAGGATTGCTACAGTTGAAATTTGCAGGTGGACTCCAAAGCACATTCACCCCCATTGTTGGACAGAAATGATATACAAACTCACTGTTTCTGCATCTGTTCACAAAATCCTGGAAGCTAAACCCAGAACTAACTTGTCCCATTAACTACACCTCTTGCCCTTTTATTAGAATATTACATTTCATACAGATGTTGAATCCTGTACAGACATTTCTTGATAAGTGCTCTAAGCAAAAAAGTCCGATTGCTGGCATTGCTGGCTTCTTTGAAAGAGTACCTGGAGATAACTACCTGCTACAAAAGTATCAAGGTTGATGATCATAGGCAAATTGGGCTATCTTTCCATAGCCTAAAGCCACGTACCTAATTTTCTTCCCCCAAAACCTCGCCTGTAATCAGTTTCCTCTTAGCATTAGCAGGCACCCTCAGCATTAGTAAAGCATCTCACATCCCAGCTTCCTGTGCAGAGGCTCATCACATCAGAGAGGGTGTCAGATTCTCTTCCAAGAGACAAGCATGTGCCAGCTAGGCAGAGCTCCACATAAATCATAAGATCTTTTTGAAACCCTGCATTCCTCCTTGTCTCATACTCTTATAACAAACTCCAGGTTACAGTCTCTATTTACAGCAAAAACTAGAATTCTTCAGAGGCATTCCTGGAGGGAAAAGACATAACTTGTATTAGTGATACACACAAGTTGATATTTCACAAACAAAAGAAGAAAAAAACCCCAAACCAACAGCCTTTGTGGCTGTGAGGTTTGATCCTCCTTGTTTCACTTTATTATTTGTAGGGTTTATATCAGGGATGTTAAGGATATAGCCATTGGATAGCTATAAAGGGCTTATTTGTGGCTGCCCAAAATGTAATGAAAAGATCTATGTTTCAGAAATGTATTTTTATAGCTGAGTTGGTAACCTTCTGTGTCACCTAGGCAGCTTGGGTTACGCTTTCCCATGCACATGCAGGTACAGGCATAAGACTGGTGTGAGATCTGCAGGCTCATCCACCTCTGGATGAGATAGAGCTTTGTAGATATTACACCAGAGCCTTGAACTGAACAACTTCAGTTCATGAAGCTGTTTTAAGAAAGTTTTCATCCATCAGGGAATTATATGGATTCAGTGCTTAGTACCTCCTGTACTTGGACACAGTACATAGACAAGACTTTCGTGACAGAGCTGGAGACCTTCAGGTGCAATGATTGATCACAGTTAGTGAGACTGGAAAAGCACTTCACATTTGATTAATGGCTTCACAGGCACTCAGCATTTTCAACAGTGACATAATTATTTTTTAATGGATGTTTATAGTGATTACTGTTATACTGCAGGGTTTTTGTTGATCATTAGAAAGCTGGCTATCCAGGCAACTAGAATTTAATTATTTGTCTGAGAATTCATTATAATCAAGGGGACAGACAATTAATAACTAATTAAATCCACTGAGATGCTGTGGGAAAGTAGTGTTAATCCTGGTGCTCAGTTGTGGTGGAAAGTGGACAGATGCAGAGCTGTTTCATGTTAGTTTGGAAAGATGACATCTTCGTAACATAACAGATTATTTAAGGACATGAGTAGCGAACTATAAGCTATTCACTTGTCCAGACACAATAAGATGAGAGAACACTTTAGATTCCTTCCCTTTCCTTGGTCTGGATTAATGATGATGACTGAGGACTTTGAAACGTTTGCAGATTCCTTTGAGTTAGTAAAAGCATCCAGAAGACAGATTATTTGGCTTAGTTGGTTGAGAAACTTCTGGATTATATGCTGGCTGAAACATGAATTTAGATAAAATAACTCACATTGGAAAAAAATTGGAAATTTAATAGCACAGCACTGGGATTTATGGTACTGGCGCAGGACGTGTTGCAGAAATCAGATCCAGATAATTAGGAAACACAGTAAAACTTTTTCAGAAATCTTTATGATATTGTTTTATCCAGGATATAGTTAATTAAAAAAAAATTGTTATAATTGTCTTTTTTTTTGTTTTCCTAGTTCTAGTGGCTTTCCAGAAAACAAATGTTTCAGCTGCTACAGCTGCTAAAAACCCCCAACATTGTGTATGTGTGACTCTTGGCTAGCATCCATCATATAATCCAGTCATCCCAGTTCACAGAGTCAGTGTGGACACTGCAGTTGACAGTAACAACAGAAAAGCCAGGAATTAATCTGAGGAGACTAGAACCTGATCTTGCCTGGAGACAGTCCCTAGTAGTGAGAGAGGAATTTTGAAGTTCTTTGACTAAAATCTTTCCGGTTATTGTAAGAACAGAACCTTTCAACAGGACCACAGTCATACAAACCAGATACCACCATGCTGAAATCAATACAGAAACTTTGATTTAATCAGTCCAAAGTGGGCAATCCAATGTAAAGTACAGATTTACAGTGAAGCATACTCTGATGAGTTGCTCATATCTGGACATTAGCAAGCTTTATGGAAGTCAGCTCATTTTAGACTCCTCTTTAATAACCCTATCTACTTAAAAAAAAAAAAAAAAAAAAAAACCAAACCAAAAAAAAACCCACACAAAAAACCCCCAAAAACCAAACACTAGACAGAAGCCAGAAAGAAGTCCTAAGAAATGCCATGGTAAATCCCAGTATGGCCCAGGGAAGTTCCTGGCAATTATTCCTTACAATAAGATTGTCCCTAAAAGTTCAGGGAACAGAATTTTATTTCTTGGCAACTCAAACCTGGGAAAGCATTTTGGTATGCACTCTGAAATAGGTGCCCTATTATGTACCACAGCTGGCTATATTTTAATATTCAGAGGAATTTCCCCCTATGCCTATGTAATTTATAAACCACTTCATGATGAAAACCATTTCTAAGATGAGGAAGAAAGGACTCAGGTTTCATAGGGAAAACTGTTTGTTCCATAGCTTAAATTTAAGTTCAGAAGTGTAGCTAGTGCAAATTCTAGCACAAGGCACGTAGTTGTTCATGTTTTTCATGTCATGCTGTTGGATCCAATTAGGTGAGAATCTCATCCTTCATTTTTTAAAATTACAGTTTGGGTTAAGAAACACTGTAAAAATGAGACAAAACACACCCAGAAAAGCAGGGGGGAAAGGCAAGCTAAATAAAAAGATACCAAATCATTGTATGCATGAAGGTCCTATGGCTTGATCTGGTGAAATGTTCTGTTTTAGGATGATAGCATTGTGGAATTCAGCTGAAACTGTGTGGAATAGATGGAAGAAAACAAATTCTATGATCTCCTTGCCATACTGAGCACTATTGCTGTTGATAGCATATCTTTTAATCCCTACAAAGCATAGTTTAGGAGTCAAGAAATTGTAATAATTATTTCAGAAAAGATATTTTAAGTCTGTTTGCCTCACTTCAATGCTGTTTTTCACAGGATTTCTATGAAGGTATCTTGAAAGTGCTTGGAGATGATGATGAAAATGAACAAGAAGTTAAACTCAAGCAGGGTTTAAGTGAACTCCCTGAAATTTATGAATTACACCAAGACATCCTGGAAGAACTGAAAGAGAGAGTCCTTAAATGGCAAGTACAGAATGGCATAGTTTGATGGCCTTAACATACCCTCCACAGCAGGTGGGTGAACTCATTGGTGTTCCCCTAACCATCCCAGCAGAAATTAAAAGAATAGAACCTGAACTACTTTGGCAGATTTTGCATACAGACAGGAAGGAAGTAAATGTAGAGGCTGTCAGGCTAAGAAATAAAATACTGAAATATGTATTTTAATGAAATATGTGCAGTGAACAGCCCATGACTTTGAAATGGCCCCGTCAGTCAGTGTGAGAACAGTCAACTTCGTATGCATTATCCACTGCCAGTTCTCAGTCATCACCAAGTGGCTTCACACTCATGGCTAGAAGGTCACAGACTCATGCTGTGGGAAGCAGGAACAACTTACATCAGAACTGATCCTAAAGATCATCTGCTTACAGAAATCTACATAGCAGCTGTGTAGCTCAGTTAAGGGACAGCCCCTTGCTCCCAGCACCAAGGCAGGGATCTGCAACCCTAGGCTTCCAAGCCAAATGGACACTGGCAGACTGTTAATGGGACTCCATCAAACATCCTCACAGCGCAAAGTCTTTCCATGAGAGAGTAAGACCATGACTAGGATAGACAACGCTCCAAAATTCATTCAGCTGACGAGACCCCTGAATTAAGCCAGGCTGCCAGGTTCTATTGAATGATGGACCATGAAGCCCTACACCTCCAACTTGCTAAACTCCATAAGGCAGTGGTCACTGAGACTGGACGATCCTATTTCTGCAGTCACTGAGCAATTAAGGAAGTCAGTTAAATGAGGAGGATTTTTAAGTAACAATCCTAAATGTAGGGCACAGGTCTCCTTGCAGCACTGCACTTCCCAGTCAGGACAGAACAAGGAAAGGAGAGGTTAAAGGGAACTGTGTTTTGGTTTGTGCTCACCAAGGGACTGTTGGCAGAAAGACTTAAAAAGCGTCACCAATGATTAATGATTTATACACTTAGAACACAAACAAATGTAGTGTTTCCACCTGGGATCTAAAATGTCTTGGGTACTAAAGAAGCCACAAACCTATTCTATGCTGCCAGTTCCCTAAGGTGAAAGAAACACAACTGTAAGTGCCCTGAGTTCTGTCCAGAGCTACTCTGTGGCACTGTGGATGAAAGAGGACTATATTGCAAATTCTGCCACCACAATAGATATACATATCTGTATACATATACATATGTTATAAACCTGCATTCACACAGGTTCCCAGGTCATTATCACACTTGAAGCTTCCAGTAAACCCTTCCCTGTGCCTGCTCTCCCCCAGATGCTCTGTTGCTCTGGACATCCCCAGGAATTCATGTCCCTCTATTAAGTATGATTCCTCTTTTGTGAACTCAGATTTTGTTCTGCTCTCTCCTTGTACATGCTTGATAAATATTTCAATACTATGAATCTGAATACTGAGACAGATGACAGTGAGACAGTGCTGAGAAGCAGGCAGTGAAGGAGGGCTGAAGATCTGATATTAGAACAAATGTTACATTCTCCCCCACATACAGTGCTCAAAGCTTCCAGCTGGAGCAGTTGGAAAGCCTATTTACTGAAGCGGGAGCCATGTCCTGACAAATGCCTCACAGCGCTACTATGGCAGAGGCATAGCCAAAGGACCAGTCCCATGGAGCCCATGCTACAGCAGCCTCTGGTATTGTCAGTCTGCCCTGAAGTCCTCCCTCTCTCCTGCCGTTCAGCCTAGGCTTTAGGTGCACAGTGTACAGAGCCACTGTGGGTCTAATACAATAAGCAAGAAGTATGGCTCTACTTCTTTACTTTTATTTATTTATTTATTTGTTTATTTGCTGCTTCTTTTCTTTCTGTGGCCTTAGGGACGAACACCAGAAAGTTGCTGATGTTTTTCTCTCCAGAAAATCAAGGCTGAATCACCACACAGCATACATTATGCAGTTTGACAGGAATTTGGCTTTGCTAGATGAAACGTGCCATAAATATTCCCAACTGGCTACCATGATTCAAGAGTTTGAGGTAAGGCTCACATGGGTTTTTTTATGTACACTATGCATGGTTTTGCCATGGGGATTACTCAAGGATTTCTTTTTCTGGAACTCCACCAGTGTTCACACATAGGGTAGAAAGGAAGAATAGTCTTCTTTCACAGCCCTGGTACTAAAACTGAAGTGAGAAGTTCACTTGTGCATGATGTGTTTGTTTCTTTCTCTGTTGACCACACACTCCTGTGTGTGCATACAGAATGTGTGTCAGTGAATCTACAGATCAGTGAGTATATTTTGCTGAAACATAGTGGAGTGGTTTCTTAGTCACTTACTAACTTTTCAAGGTCTTTGAGGATGTGTTAGAGTTAATAACTAGGATTATAATTAAGATGACAATTTGCTGATGATTTGCTCATATCCCCCCTGATCTTTGTGTTTCTTCCCTTCCACTGAGGACAGCAGAGCTCTGGTGACAGCCCTTACAGTGTGAAACACCAGCTTCTGAAAGTGGTACACCGTGTCTTCCAGTATCATGTGATGCTCACAGGTCAGCAAAATCACTCTAAAAGGCACCCAATAGAAACACTCCCCTGATGTTCTGTGCCTCCACTGTGCTACATGTTGATGCCTAAGAGCTAAAATAGAGCTAACGCAGTATGGGATTTCCTGGGAGCTTCAACATGTTTAGTACAGGATTCAGGAAGTGTCAGGCAGCCTGGGTAGAGACAGACACTTCTACAGGACAGCCATGTTTAAAGGTCACAAAAAAGCATAGTCAGGTGCTTTTAGCCATTTCTTCTTGGCTTTTTCCTTCTGTGAATTTGAAGAAGCACAGTTTAGCCTCACTGCCAATAAACAGGTTTGGTTTTTTATTATGTCAAAGGTAGTTATCAGCACAGTAGAAGACAGGTGGCCTCAGCAAGGAGACTCTGCACTGCATCCTGTATGACAGTGGCAAGCACCATCTTCTTATCAACAAAGCAGTTGTACCCAGTACTACACCACAAGTCCTATGCACAGTACACCTAAAGAGAGTGATTAGACAAAACCCCAGTCCAATACTGTTGCATTATAGGAGGCACAGATACAAATTTTACATTAACAGTACAGTTACAGATTGTACGTTTACAGTTATACTTTCCCTTTACATTCAGGACCACATGTATAACTGAGTCTCTCCAAGGGAGGTTATGTTCCTTCTCTACAAGTCACCCAAATCTAGCAAGTCTCAGCCTGTGAGGAGAGCAGGTTTTCTTAAGCAGGATGTGGCCCCTAGAAAGAATTGGGACGTTTGAAACTGGCTAGGGAAGGAAATGGTGAAATGTAACAGTGAAACTGAGTGCTATCACATAATTTAGTCAGAATTAAAAGAGGAAGGATCCATAGACATAAAGATGGAGAAATATTTTGGGAGTATGTATATGTGTGGGTGAACAAGGGTGCAAAATTAGTTAGGCATGGGACAGTAAAAAGGAAGCCCATAAACCCTGCCCATATAGCCAATGAAGGGCACAGCGTACTAGAAGGGTCTTCTATAAAAGCAGCAGAACAATGTGACCATATGAAAACTGTATTGACAGCACAGATTACCAGCAGTTGCATCTTGCTCTAGACGCTTTGATCAAGGATGCAAGTCACTATTCACAGCTGGGTTTGTTTTTTCAGTACAAGCAATACAAATGAACCCTGGATACCAATACTAGGACTTACTTTCTGTCTGACTTTCTTCCCTCTCTGAGTGTGTCTATATTAAGGGCAACTTCCCAGATTTGTGGCTTGCAGTACTTAGCAGTCTCTCATGATCCACAGTGTTTGTGGTGCATGCACACTAACACTGCATTTATGTGAAAGGAATTGGAATATCCCTGTCAGAAACAGCCCTTCTATCCTCTTTTTTTTTTTTTTTTCATTTCTGTGGTCAACAAGATAAATTGCAAACATGCAGCATGGTATTTTGTGAGAAAGTTGGAATGGCTTCAGTAAAGCTCCAGTGACAGGATTACTATGCTTGAAACAATCTGATCTCCTCCTTGTCCCAGGTACTGACACTTAACTGGGAAAATGAAAGCTTTTGTATACTGAGATAAAGACATTATATAGATATTTTGTATGCTGGATTAAGATATTACAGAAAATAGGTTTACTATCACCTCAAGAAACTAAGCCACTCTTTGACTGCTGTGACAGAATGAGTCTGGAACAGTGCAGTCCTTCAGATTCTCAAGTGTACTTGTGTGATAACTGGCTGATTCTACCAGGTAAGGAAGGGTATTTATGAGGATATTGATTACCACTTACTGCACCACAACCAAAGATGCTTTCCAGCATGCAGGTAAAAGCCAGGTGGAGTTCAGGATGCTAGGGAAGGCACAGCACTAGAAAGAGAAATGTGTATATCAAAACATTCAAGCGAACAGACATCGATGCACGGCACCAAGCACAGAGGTCTAGTTCTCAGATGCAGAATTTAGAAGTCTGGACTAATCAGCAAGATAGGAATGAAGTATTTCCAGACTAGGGTCTTAAAACTGTAGCACTTATATTCTACAGCCTTTAAAAGCCTAAAGACCCAGACTCAGAATAAGTAGGTGGTCCAAGAAAATTAGTCAAAAAAAATATTGGTTTGTATATAATGCAAATATAATTGTGTCACACTAAGCACTACTGTATCTATCTTACAGAATCTATTTTCAGAATATGATTAAGTTCGGTAGTAATTATTTGAACCCTTCTTGTACAGAACTAGTGTCTCTTTCCTGTGCCCATAAAAAGCATATACTTCATTTACTCTTAACTGTAAATACAGCCAACAGCATTTGTTCAGATGGGAAAACAGAATTAGAAAAGCAACTATTTGCAAAGTGGTGATACTCAGCGATTCTCTTGACTGAGAAACATTTCTGACACTGTTTATTTATTTATACCTGCCAAGTTAGGTGAGCTCAAATATGTATCAATGCTCTTGCATTGATTCTCTAAGTAAAACACCATCAAAGATGAGTTTTGCTTTGAAAAGAAGCTATATATACACTTAATTATTTGGTCGTAAAGTGCTGTGGGACATTACTGTGGATGCCCCACTCCTGGAAGTGTTCAAATCCCTCTTTACTGTGGGCAGGAACACCTACCAGCAGACCAGGTTACCCAAAGCCTCTTCCAGAGGGATTGGAACAAGATGATACCTTAATGTCCCTTCCAACCCTGTTGTAACTGTGTATCTACCCACCCTCCAGTGTGGGTTCTGTTACATCAAATCCAGTTTTGCTGGAAAGTGTGGTTTAAAAAATGGGATGGGTGCAATGGACGAGGCTTAGAGATGCTCTTTAATCCACTGGAGTGACCATGTGCTTTCTAGGCAGCTCCCAAGGCCACATGGCCTGGAACTACTTCCAGAGAGCATATGGTCTGAGAGCTGCAACATCCAAGGACCTGGGGGCCTGGCAAACTTGGCCAGATATAGGGTTTACAGCTATAAATTGCAGCTATAGGGCAGGGGCTTGACCTTATAAGTCTAAAGTTCAAGCCCCCTGCTTCCCAGGGTCCTAGATTTACTCCTTGGTGTAAAGAATTTGGGCCTGGCTTTTCCATCCATCCCAGCTAACTGGACTACTACACAACCCCAACAAGTGTATAATTTTTGTGATTAGGATTTACTGTTTTAGCTAACAACACTACAAATTATGTTGATCTGTATTCTGATTGTTGGATGTCTGTGTTTGCTTGATCATTTACTACAGATTACTTGAATAATCTTTGTCCTGATTCTACAGAGTATGAAGCCACACAAGGTAAAATGAAATTGGTAGAAGAATTGTTTTGCTGACATTGCTTCTGCAGAGGTGCAAGATCTCTATACTGGTCATATATGGAAGACGATTCTTTTCAAGATTTTGCCTTAATAGGTTAGATGTAAAATCTATAAGAAATGATTACAAATTTAGACAAATTATTTAGGACAAGAATCCTATCTCTTTTTTTAAATTGAAACATATGAGCTTCCTATAGTTTTGATGTGGAAGAAGAAAACATCTATACAGCCATAGTGCAGACACTGTGATTTTGTCAGTCATCAAGGAAATCCTAGTCCTCTTTGGCTTTGTAAATATTTGGCCAGGTCATTGTAAAGTCAAGTCAGATGGCTCCCCCTGCCTGACTGTGTACCATTTTCTATGGTATGCCTACCGTGCTCTGTGAACTTGGGAGAAACACAGGTGGTTTGAATTGCGCATCTGTATTCTGGATTCCCTAAGGCTAAATAAAGTTGAAAGACATTGCATGAAAAGCAATTCTGCAAAATCAGGAACAAATCCACTGCTAACACCATCTCTTCCAACACATGAGCTAGATAAAGCAGAAGTCTCTCACTCTGAAATCTAAGAAAGGTTTAGTTGTGGTGTCTGTGGGAGCAGTTTCCAGGCTGGAGTAAGCAGCAGTAATATTGTATTAATGAAATCAAGTTACCCCTCTTACACTGATTGTAAATCCAAACCAACTCATAGCAGTTAAAGTCAGTGGTTGACTGAAAGTCATTTTATTCTGCCCAAGAGCAGAGACTCATGCAAGAATTAGGACCCCAGTCACTGACAGTAGAACTACAGCTATACCAGTAATTTAAACAATAGCAAGGCAGACACTCAAGCCCTCCCACCACAACTGCCCATCTCCTTTGTGGTTAGGAGACACTTGTGCCATTTCTAGCCAGCATGCTCCCAAGTTACAGCCAGAAACTGATAGAAAGCCCTGTACCACAAGGGAAGGGATGTGAAATAGGGACCTGAACCATCTTATGTCACTCTCTCAGTGCCAGTGGAGAATGTCCTAGTGTAGGTTATTTTCCAATGTCACCGCTTCATAGACATTTCTATCAGAAAGGGATGATATGTCCTCTCCCTCAGCAGTAAGATGTAGAACTTAGACTGCCATGTTATTTGGTGGCTAAAGTTGGGTTACATTCATCTCTTTATATCACAAGACATTGACAAAAGTCTGCAACTAGAAAACATTACAAAAAAGATTTAGTGCCACCCTAGATGCTTACAAGGCACCTCATAAGCTCTCTGGGTTAGCACAAGTAAGATTCAGTTTTACACGAGAGGACGATGAAGGGAGAAATGGGATACAGCACTGTGTGCCGTGTCAGAGTTCTTAAGCATTGCATTAAGAAAGTGACAAAGAAGCCAAAGGATGCCCTTGCAAACAGGAGGGATTAGAGTTATTCTACTCTTTTGTGTGATATATCGTGTTTGTTTTTCTTCACCTCTCAGCTGCCTTATTCATTGTTTCTGAAATCACGGACCAAGCCAACGACAGCATGCTCCAAGCGGTGAGTCCTACCATGACACATGCTCCCCTGATCAATACTATGTTTTCTGCCCATCTGTTCAAGTGAATACATATGTCTGCTAAATTCTGAAGCCTCCAAGGTGAGACTCAAGGGCTTATACAGATCTGGTTTACAGCACTGCAGATGTGGAGTTGGTCTGTGCACTTTAGTGCAGCTCTGCAAGATGTAAGACACCAGCTAATAGTGCAAAGGGGCTTTTTCCCTCTTGGGGTTCAACTCACTTCTTTATAATTTCATTCCCTGAGTAGTGAGAGGGCTGCTAATACTCATTCAGGCATCAAAACATGAAATTCAAGAGTCAAACAGAAAAAGCATCACATGTAGCATCATCACATTAAGATGACACAGATGAAGGAAAGGAGTGAAATATCAATCTTCTAAGTAAGAGCTTGTTTTCAGGCAGGCTTTTAAGGCTGAAAAAATGAATGCACATGAATTGTTAGGGAAGAACACACTAATCAGTTAGGAACACATTGGAAGATGAAGGAACAGATGTAGGTTGCAGGGAAGATGTCCAACAAGCCTAGAGTTTTATCATAAAAAGGAATGTAATCTGACCCCTCTATAAACTAGACTCTGAAACTACAGACTTACTAAGCAATGTTTTCAACTGGTTTGATTCTGATTTTCCTTCTCAGGCAAAGAATTTATAAACATATTTTTCCATTATTAAAGCAGTCTTTGTACCAAAATAAGTATTTCATCAAAAAAACTGAGATCTCATGAAAATCTTCCAGAAAAATCTCAGAGCTTTAAGGATGTCTGTGCTAGAGATTGAGAACTCTAAGAGCTCAATTCCTAACAGATCAAGGTCACACATCTTTTCCTGGCATCTCTGCTTCCTTAGATTTCACTCAGATATATGGAATATTTTTATATAAATACTTTACTGAAGCTAGAAGTATATGTAAGTGGCCAAAATCAAATTTGCTGTGTTGCATTGCCATGAAATCATTTTGTCTCTACTAATCCATGCTTTAATTTGAAGAACATCATTGTATCATCTGAGTCTTACACATCACAGACTGCATAATAATTGCTATTAATAATGTCTGTTTGGGAATAATTTCATCACAAGTTCCAAATAGATTTCTGCACTTATTTTTTATCATATCATCAGAGCACATCTACTCTTGTTCAAAACTTTGGTATGGAAGAGATGAAACAAAATTTCCTTCTTTCCCTTCTGTGTGAATACAGGGGATTTTGTGAAGGCACAGGTTCATGAGAAACAAAGTTTAATTTTCTGCCAGATTAGAGGCGGTCCTCCTGAATTAACAGCCCAGACACAAAAGCCAGAACCAGCACTTCTTTTCTTTCTCTAAGTTTAAAAAAAGAGAAAATGTAAAAGCAAATAATAACTCTAATTACAGAAGAAACTGAACAATGCCACTTATTTTAGAGTGTTAATAAATAGTCATGTACCTGGTTGAATTTCTAAGAAATAATTAAGACTTGGCATGTACCTGGAAGGAGGAAGATTTCTGTTCCCATGTACCAGCTCATCAAACGACACTCCAAAAATCTCATAGGAGCACTGAATTAGGATCTACATTGCCTACAGAATATCAACGACCCATCTTTTTTGCTGTTGTTTTATAACAAGATTCCAGCAGTTTTTCCTGGAAACCATTACCCCAGGATTTTCAAGTCAATTATGACCATAACTATGTCCACAGCATTTTCACCACATAGGAAAATATTACTTCCAATTTACAGATGTACAAATAGAAGCACGATGCACACCATCACCACAGAGTATTATGTCTATCTGTAATTCCAGGAGATGAACTAAGCAGGGTTTGTATTGCTCTCTGAATGTCTACAATCTGTTAGAGGCCCTGAGATCCTAAGAGCTATAAATCACTGCTGCTATTAACAGCTGGTGTTTGGGGAGGCATTCCTGCTACATAGACATCATGATAAAATTATAGAAGCTGCAGTTCACTGCTAAAATGGCCACAGCAGTATTTCTGACACCCACTTCTGCAATACTATCTCTGGGTAGAGCTTTACTTTTATTCCTTAATTGTAGGATTGTGAAAGATCTTAGAAAGAAGAATGATGCTAGTTTTAAGACCAACAAAGACCAACATATAAACTGGGAATTTTGGGGAACTGACAGGAAACTATGCCCCCCCTCAGCTGTCCACATTCCCAGAGAAGCCACTATCCTTCACATGTGAGGGCTGTTTGACTTCCTTCAGGAAATGAGTTCAATACTTCTCTGTCCGTTTCCTGGTGAACATGTGTCCATATTGCAAACATCAGCATTTCAACAGGCACCTTTGCCAGCAATCCTGAGAAAAGCTGGTCTGCTGCAACTTCTCCTCATGCTCTGGTAGAAACCAGATGTGTAGTACTAGCACTGGCATGAGTGTGCTCACAGGAGAACACTGCTTTTTCTGCAGATGTAAAACAGGTTTTCATTGTGGAAGCTGTCAACTGGACAAGTTTTGCCAGGCTAAAATACCCTTCAGTGACAGGAAAGAACCTTTGCAGGTATCATTTGCAAAAGTCAGTTGCCCCATGATCCCTGATATTTCTTGTCCTATTGCTTTATATGCTGTTTTCATTTTATTTGCCTATAGTATTTTAGAAGTGGCCTGAAAAATTCCATTTGTTAATTCCTGCATTGTAAAAGAGATACCTGACAGCTCAAATTCTTGAAAATCTGTCAACTGTCAGTTACATAGCATGGGCACAGTGCAGCCCTGTGCTGGTCAAGCCTTGTAGGTATTTCCATGTGTTTGACATCCAGTTACTGATTAAGAACTAAACTCAGTATCATGCGAATCAAGTGCAATATTTCACTAGGGCAGTAAGAAAGGGAGAGATTTCAGGCTTATCTCAAAAAGCAAACATACATAGGTACGTGAATTGTGTTAGCTGAAATCCAGGGTAAATTAGCCTTGACATACCATCATGTTGACTTTGATATGCTCCTTCTGGTATCTGTGATAATTTTATTAATTAGCTGATTCTGTAGACACCACTGATTTGTATCAGGCAAATACAGTGTATTATCTAATCAAGTCTCACTAATCCCAGGGGCGTATTAATGCCAGTCAATGGAGCAAAGGAAAACAGACCATTGCCTGTTGCTAGCAGAAAATTGTACTCAAAGGCTGTTAGGTTACGAACCTGTATCATGTATGGTCCTTAGTCTGTAGTTTATCTGGGTGTATAACTGAAGATACAGGATACAGTGGCTAACATAGATAGGAGACTCCTAATTTTTAGGCATATTCCAGTGATGACCTACTGCTGCTGGGAAGCCCATTCTACTGTTCTGATCAGGTAAAAACCACAGCTGAATCCTATACACAAGCCTCTGTTTTAACAGTCTCACCTGTGAAATGGAAGGAGATTTGAAAAGTCTAGCCATATTGCAAAGGTACAGACATCCCTTCTTCCGTCTTATATTCATCTGGTTTTCTTATGGGAGCACAGACTTATCTAAGCTAATCTTATTTACCATCTTCATAGATAAATTCATGCCTGGTGCCAGTGCCCACTGACTGACTGTATTTTAAGGCCAGGTAGATAGTTAATAGTATCAGAGTTGAATCATAAAATTCCTGTTTTTGCAAAGCATCCAAACAGAAATGCAGCTTCATTGCCTGCTTAGTAGTGTACCTTCTAAATCCCCTATTGCAAAGGCATTAATCTGTTATCACAGAATGTAAATCTTCAGATGATCCTAGCAACAGTGTTAAAGTACCAAAGTGTGCTTTGGATTATCTGTGTCATGCCACTTACACACAAGCCTTTGGAGCAGATACTGTAGTTTGTCTCTGTCCCTATTTTATTAGTTCACATGGCAAGAAAGTTGGCAAAGCAGCCAATGTATAAATATCATATGAAGTTAGCAGTTCCTTTGAGAGATGAGCTGGGGAGTCAAAGGTAAAAAAACTGTAGAAGGTAACAGCAGATGTGAATGCAGGTGATAAGGTTTTGTACAATCCATTAAGGCAGGAAGAAGATTTCTTTCTGGGTGTAAATCCTTGGTCTCAGTTCTCTCTGAAACCTAATTCTGTTATATCAGTTCTAAAGAAATAACATGGTAAGGAGGGGTGAGGGAAAATTTGCCTGCTTATATAAAAACAGTCTCCATGCAGCCTTCTAAATGATGTTTTTCTTTCTCAGGAAAACTTGCAGAAGCTAGTACACATTGAGCACAGTGTGAGAGGGCAGAGTGACCTCCTCCAGCCAGGAAGGGTGAGTGCTGCAGGCAGACCTATGCTGGTAAGGGCATTGCTTCTTGCCAGCAATATCTCTGTGTGGATGGCCATGTTTCAGACATCTACAGGTGCTGTTTACTGAGCTATTGTGATACGAGTTGGAGCACTGGTTTGTGTAAAAATACCACTCAAAAGTACACAAAAAGAAGGTCATGCTGGAAAAGACATGCATTGTCTCTGCTTTTACACAGAGCAGCCATTTGACTTTTCACTTCAGCTGTCCTCCGACACACTAGGTGTAGTGTATTTTGATGGAGCTACTGCTTTCCTCCTTATATACTCCTGTCAAAAGGCTGCAACTCTATTAGGAATTGCTTGCAGCCTGAAAAGGCTTTGCACTTTATATAGCTGGCTAAAAACTTTAAATTAGAGCAATTAATTTGTTTTCAAATTTATGTTTTCACCATTCCCCTATGGTGCTTCTAATACAAGACGCTGTTTTTAAGCTACACATCAACAGAAACGTGAGAGTGTATAGCTCTGTCCTGCTATCCACATTAAATGCAAATTTCTTCTGACTTTCAAACCCATCAAGTTTCCTCAGCTCCAACATGCTTCTACATGTCAAAGATTTCTTTCTTGAGTTCTGCAACTCTGAATTTCCCTTCAGTCCACCAATATCTTTAACAAAATTCATGAAGCAATTTTCAAGGCATGCATACTCATAGCATAAGAATACTCATCAGACAAATATTGCAGTCAAACCTTTGTTTTTCTCTCTAACATTGGCATTCTCACTTGCCCTTACCAGGTAGTGCTTTAACAAATTCTGCAAAGCCCAGCACACAGAATTTGCAGGATTTGATTAAACTATTCTAGAGTGGAAAAGTACACTAGATTCTGTTCTCTGTCTGAAAAGAGCAGATGACTGTTAATCCACTGATGTAGTTCAGTTATGGCAGACTTGTTAAAATATCATTGCAATGAAGTTCTAGTGTGTTGAAGTTCTAGGTTTAGCTGCTTACAAACAGTCCTACCTACATACATAAAAACAAGATGAACTGAAAAAGTATTGTGTTTGCAAAATTACACAAATTATATACGCAGGTATAGTTAAATAGGTGTAGCATACTAAAACCCAAAATTTCAGTTTTTCTCTTTTGTCCATTTCAGAGGACTTTTAAAGACAAGTATTCTTTTCTAAAGCCTATTACATGTTAGCTTTCAATCTGTGACAGTCATCTCTGAGCACAGTCCACTGTGCAGAAAGAGTGGGCTAAGTGTGTTTCCATGCAAGCCATAAAGGGCAACAGAGCTAACCCAGGCAAAGACTAAGCCAGATCTTAGTGGATAAGGTTCTCTATCTCTGTTTGTGCTGATGAATGGTGTTGGAGTAGCTCCTTCCCCAGGAGAAATACTCTCTTTTCTCAGTAAAATTCAGAATGAAATCTCAGGATTACAATCTGCTGTTTTCTCCTTCAGATCTTTGTTAAAGAGGGAACACTGATGAAAGTCTCTGGCAAAAACAGGCATCCTCGACATTTGTTCTTGGTAAGATATTTTTTATATTTTTACTGTCTCTCTCATATCTTTCCATGCATTTATGCAACCCTGCCCTGAAGGCAGATTTTAGGCTGCAAGTCATTTAATCATCAATGGTTATGTGGTGAGTTAGTTCCTGTTGCTAACAGGGCTGTAGTCCTTTCACACATCCCACTGGCCCCACATACAAGAATACTTGCTGCGCAAGCCTCTGGTTGTGCCACAGTTACATAAAGCCTTCACCAGGACATAATTCTGCAAAGAAGTGCAAGTTATCAAGGGGATCAGGAAATGAGAACTCCTGAATACCTTCGGGAATTAAGCTGCACACTTGAAGGTCCTAAGACTTTAGAAGATTTAATCAGAAGCAAGAGAGAATACCCTACTGCTAGCTGAAAATTTTCTTTGGCCACACTTGAGAGGGATTTGTATCCTTGAAACTGAAGGACTTAGTTTTAGCTCCTGTTGTCCACATATACGTATATATGTAAATTACCTGATAATTTTGTCCATTGCCTCAGTGTAGTTCCTCTAAACACACATGTCCAGGTAAGTGTGGATTAGAACAACAGTTTTAAGTGACAGTTTGCAACATTCTTCTAGGTTAATTAGGAAAAATGGACCTTTCATCACTTGGCTGGAATACTCTTAACAAGGGTCCACAATCCTACTGCAAGTATTTGCAAATCAAAACAGATGAAACCCCACTGTTTTGGAGATATACTATGAACACTTGTGCTTTCTGTTTTGTATTACATATTCCAGTGAGCAGTTAAAGAGTATTTGAGACTCCAGGCTCCTGACCTCTGTTCTCAACTGTTCAGGTAGCTTATTGTGTAACCACACGTATTTTTATGCATATTTCATTATGAAGGGTGAATATGATGCTTGTCTGTGTCTTAGAATTTGTTACCTGCTTACCTGTTAATGTTTGAAAAGTTCTTCAGAGCTCCCTCCCAGAAAAAAGCCATAAAGAACTGAGCACTACTGCTGCTCTTAACATTAAAATATTGCTTGCAGAATTTATTTTAAGATAAATTAACTATATGCTCTCAGTATTCAGAAAAAGTGGTTTTTTCTTTCTTTCAGTCAGCAAGGCAAACCGTGACCAAATGTGCTGTCATGCAAAGAATGGGAGCTAGTCATAATGGTCACTTTCAAGAACCAAGAGACACACTAACCTGGCTTCTTCCCTGGTCTAGCTCACTGAAGTTGCAATCACTTCCGGCTTCCTGTATTGTATCATTGTATCTCCAGTAGGGACAGGGAGAGGGTGATTGGATCATTGAAACTACTTGAAACTTATTGGCAAATACCTATCACTTTGGGTTCAGTGATTTTTTTATTTTTTACTCCACTCTCCTCCATATGAATGTTTCTCAGGTTGCAAAGCAATTCCAGGTACGGTGAAATTGCAGGAAAGTTACTGTGGAATATGGTAATTCCTGCATTAACACCTAAATGGTCTTGCTTTATCTGCTTGTCACTACTATTGCTATGGATTCGCTGTGGTGACACCAGTGAAAATGCCACTACCACTCCTGCATTGCTTAGACTATTTAGCCTGTGGATCAGCAAGACAACTACTGCACACCTATGTCAGCATATTTCTATCTTGGCATTCAGCGTGCTTATTGCATCGGTCTTAAGGCCCAACCAATCATCACTGACGGCACCTTTCACTAACAGGCCATGCCTACATGAAATCACCCTTCCCTCTGCCAGTGCTGTCCTGATTCTGATGCGTGGGGACACTACAGAAGAAAAACCCATGCCAAAACCCCAAGACTAGAATAATTTCCTAAACATTGTCTCTTAATACTGACATTTATTTAAAGCAATACTGACATTTATTTAAAGCCTTTATCTCCTACGGACCATATTATAATCCTTTGAAGCCACTTGCAAAACTCAGTCTGTGTATTAATAAAAACTCAAACCTTTCAGAACTATTTTTTAATGCTTCACATGTCAGCAGTGACTCAAAAAGCTCACCAGAAGCTAGCATGCATGTATGTAGTTTGGCCTCACTTTGATGGAATAAGTGTATTTACCTTCACTATCACAATAAGATTTTGACATGAAGAACATTTTTCTGAAATTCTTAGTAGTGAATTTACTCTGACTGAAGCTAAATCAAGACCAGGACCTAGAGAGAATTTCAGAGCAAGAGTACATACTGAAGGATAACCCTGAGAACTTAATCCCTGCACATGCCAGGAGATGAGCCCACCAAACTGAACTTGTAGATAGAATATGCTCTAAAAACTTGGGTGTGTGCCAGATTCCTACTTGGCCTGTGCTTTCAAGGAACACTTTAGTTGTGTTCTCTGAATATATATCTGCCCATAAGGAGCACTGTATGTCTGTGCACAGCCCATGTAGGCATGACAGTGTAAAGACAAATTTCAAATGTTTCTGCAGGTGTATGTTGTGTGTATCATAACGTTACTTGAGCTGGCTGTTTTGTGCAGGCTGATGGTATTGTTGAATCTGGTGTTTCCTGGCAGGATGTTTTGTGAGTTTTGCTGTGTGTCTGTTTCCTGAGTCCCGTCTCCATTTACAAGGACGTTGTGGCCTCTGTACAGCACAATATGGGCTGCTGAAACTGGCAGGTCCCCTAACTGCCTCCCAACCACAAGACTTCACAACTCAGAGCCTGTCTCTTATCTCATCCTTTTAAGAATTTCTCTGCAAAGGCCACTTGTTTTGAAAATGGGTTGCAGGAAGCTGCTATCAAATGGGTGACTGTTTAATGCTCTATCTGGCCGGGTTGGAGTATAGGAGATTTTTAGAGTTACAGCTTGGAAAACACAGCTCCAGCACACATTCAGACTGCTCCACTGACACTCAGGGCATGTTTAACTCAGACCTGAGTAGAAGAAGACATAATATTCATAATTAACTAGCCTTTAAAATATTCAAAAAAATCAAACACATGGTAGAAGCTTTTAGACAGAGAGCATATTACATACGGATGCCAGTGGTTCAGCAGGGCATAACCTTGTTTGAGTCAATCAATTTGAACACTGCAGGTTAGAAAACTTGCATTGACTCTAATGTTACTGGATACCTGTCACAACAGAGAGAATTACAAAAAGAAGGTGGGGAGAAGGAAAACAGTAACAGAAAAAAAAGGAATTAAAGAGGAGACATATTGTTCTTTCTCTGTGTCGTCAACTGTTGTTTTGGGGAATATGTGTGTGCATGGAGCTGTGCAGAATAATGGTATGTGCTTCAATATCAAATTCTGAGCAGTCTGGGAATCCCAACTATTCAAAAGTGTTCTGGCAAACAAGAAGTGTGTCTGAAACCCAGGGACTTGTGGGAACTTCCCATGGGGTTCTATCAGTCCATCTCCTCTACTGCAGATTTCTGAGAGGTTGCAAGATCAGCTTTTATCATCAGCCAGTCCTCACTGCTTTGGGGAACAGTGGACAGATGAAGCAGGAGGATGCATGAAACTGGTACAGATGCTAGTTCTGTCCATACCATGCATATGGCCATCTCTAAGGTCTTTACCATGCATGTGGGAAAGGAGACAGCAATGAGTGCAAACCCTTTCTTTCTTCATGAATGTGTGCCTTGCTTCACAAGCTTTGAAATATTTGTCATAATTTCATTGTGTCAAGTTGTGGCTAGTGGGAACTCCACAGCCTACTGCTAAATAGGGGAGAAAAAAAGGAGGAAAAAAATTCCAATGGCAATTACAAAGCAAAGTAATGTTTAGTAAAATCTTGGGACATTAATCAGGGTTGTCATGATATGATATGCATCATGATGTCATCCTTTATCAAAGTAATAAGCAGGTTTTTAAAGAGATGCATAACTTTTAAAATATATAAAATAAACGGAGTTTGTTATTCAAGAAGCCTCATAGCAGATTATGTCAGGATCCTGAAAATCTCTCTCAGAGGTTGACTTCCTTGGGCTTAGTGCCCAGGTGCTGCAGGGCTCATTTTAGAGCCAGTGCTCTTTAATATTTTCATGAGCAAACAGGGATGCAGGACTTGGAGGGATACTAAGTAAGTTTGCTGATCATGCTAAAGTGGGAGGAGCTGTCAACTCCCTTGAGGGCACAGAGGCCTTTCAGAGAAACCTTGATTAATTAGAGAGAGGAGCAATCACCAACCATATGGAGTTTAACAAGGGCTGGTATTGGGAATGGGCAACCCTGTAGTGTAGACTAGGCAATGAGGTGCTGGAGGAACAGCACCGGGGAAAGGGACCTGGGGGTCTGGTCAGCAAAAGTTGAATATGAGTCAGCTGTGCCCTGAGGCCAAGAGGACCAGCCGTATGTGGGGGCATCAGGGTCAGCATCACCAGCTGGACGAGGGAGGGGATTATCCTGCTTTGCTCTGCACTGGGGCAGCCTCACCTTGAGAACTGTGAGCAGTTTTGGGAACCACAGTGTAAGGTGCTAGAGCTGTTAGAGAGCATCCAAAGGAGGAACACAGAGATGGGGAAGGATCTGAAGGAGAAGCTGTACAAGGAGTGGCTGAGGCCACTTGAATTGTTCAGCCTGGAGGAGACTGAGGTCAGACCTGATCGTGGTCTGCAGCTCCCTCAGGAGGGGCAGAAGAGGAGCAGCACCATTCTCTGCTCTGTGACAGAATCCAAGGTAACAGCATGAAGCTGTTAGGAGAGGATTAGGCTGGATAACAGGAAAGGGTTAGTTAGGGTTAGGGTTAGGTAACAGTTCCAGCAGTTCTTCAAGTTACACCTTGTTCCAGATATCCCCCGCCAGGAGAATGGACAGGCAGGCCTGCAAGCCATATTGCAAATTATTGATTTTGTCTTTTCATATAGATGAATGATGTTCTGCTGTACACATATCCCCAGAAGGATGGCAAATACCGACTGAAAAACACCTTGGCTGTGTCAGGCATGAAGGTAATGCTTCATCTGTATTAAAAGTTTGAATTAAAGTTTTATAGGGAGCTGCTAGTGCTTTGCTGGTTTATGTCTTATATTCAGCAAGGGGAAAGAGGGGATGGACCTGTTATCAGGGCATTCCTTTGTCTCTTACAGGAGACAGAAGAAAAAATGATAGAAAGCAAACATAAAAGGATTATCTCTAAGTCTGTATGTATAACTTAGTATGACAGCCTTATTCAGACTGCATAAATAATACAAGCCAAAATCAGTTACCCTCTGATCATGAAACAGGAAACAGAGATTTATTATCTTATTTTGGCTCCAGCCAATGCATTATTGTTCTCTTCAATGTATTCACTAGAGTTTAGTCTGCCTGGTTTTAGACTCCTGCTACTCAAAATTTACATATAGCTGGTTTTCATGTGCCTTTTAACTCTTTTCATCCAAAGCAATAGTGGTTCAAAAAGCAATTAACCAACTTTGTGGGGAAAAGGTGCATTGGAAGCAATTTCATGCAGTGATATGAAACCAGTTTCTTCTTCAATAAAATTATAAATTGCAAACACCATTAAGCCGTCCTTACACTCTCTCCCTAAGTACTCACTGGCACCAGAACCTATGCAACAGGAGGCACTGGATCAAAGAGGTCCATTAGACCTATTAGGTCTATTAGAAGATAACTCTTCAGTAGCTAATATTCCAAGTTGTATTTATGTTAAAGAGGATTTGAAGTGACAAGTCAGGAGTCTGAGGATCTAGAAAACACACAAGATGAGAATTTCTAATCATTAATTTCAGTGGAATGACACAGGAAGTTTAAGGTATTGTGAAAAGGTGGGCTGGCTGATCATCTGAGGGACCTGAGAGTTCAAAGCTAATTCAGAGATCCCAGCAATTCCTAGGAACTGCCAAAATATTCTGCTGTTAAGTGAAAAGGAGATGTTGAGCAAGTACTGAGGTACATTGAAACACTGAGTCACTAGCATAACGATGCTTATTAATAAAAATGTACAAAACCATGAAGCTCTGTTTTTCCTCACTGGCTGTTGCTATTAGCAGGCTACCAGTATATTCCATGGTAGGGAGAAGATTTTACCTGAGCTGTAGCTTTGAAGCTGGTTTTTTGGTTTTGGGTTTGTTTTGTTTTTTTTTTGAGGAGGAGGGGGGTGTTTGTGGGGGGAGTTTGTAGGGGGTGTGTGTGTGTGTGGTTTTCTTTTTGTTTTGTTTTGGTTTTTTTTGCTGTTAAAGAGCCTTGCTGCAGACAGGCATGCACTGAACTGAAGTGCTTCACTGTATAACGCCTGCATGTCAGAAAAAGAGTGATTTCTATTCATTACAAGCATAGACCAAAATGCTCTGACACTTGGCAGATTAAACATCTCCTAAGCTTGTCATATTAAAACTGAACCCTCAAAGATACTTCATCCTTATAGGCTGGATTAAGTGATTTTTTTCCTTCAGCACTACATCACATTGAAATAGAGATCATTCCTCATTACAACAGCAACACAAAAAAACCCTAATGCCAATCTTTTTGCATTGAAATATTAAACAGTTGGGATATCAGAGGTCACATGCATTGAGACTTGTGTGGTGTACTGATTATAGACAGTTTAACTCATGTCCACATTCATGCTCATGGCATTTGTTTCTAGGTCAGTCGTCCAGTGATAGAGAAAGCCCAAAACATCCTGAAGATTGAATATGATGAACATTGCCTGACCCTGTCAGCAAGGTACTGTTCCCAAATGTCCACAGCAGAGGGTATTACATTCTAGAGCTCTATCTCTAGGTCAGTCCCACCAATACCCAAGACTTAAATGGTGTCATTCTTTTTTAACTAGCTTTTTCCAGTCTGCTATTGGTAACAGACAACGGCTGAGTACTTGATTACACAATCTACATTCATTATGTAAGGCTTGTAAACTGTAACTAATTCAATTAGTACTCAAAAGACTAGAAGTTTGCTCTTGATAACATAGTAAAGAGAAAGGAAAGAAGAAGCCTGGGTACTTTCCATTATCCTTCACATTCTTTCCCTGTGACACTAGGAGTCTATTATATCTCCCTTTTATAACTTCCCCTGTTACCTCACAACTCTAGGGCTGTAAAATTCCTGGAGAAAATACTAATTATGTAATACCATGCAACAGATATAAAACTATTTAATAGTGCTTAAGTGTCAAAGTCAAAATTAAACCTTACTTATGGCAACCTCATGGATTTTCCTAATAAAAGGAATTTCACTAATGAGCTTGCGTACTGCTAGTACACAACTGGGAGTCAAGAGCTCTGTCCTAGGATCCCAAGCCAGTGCCAAAAACAGATTGTAGATCAGATTCTGATCAGAAGACAGCATGTACTGTATTTTTCATGGTTCTAGCCCCAAACTATCCTGCTAATTTACCTACAGCTATAGCAGAAAGGTAACTGGTTTGTTCTCCACATGTAGTTTATTACAAAAGGCATAGCACGCTAGCAGTGGTACTAAAATTAATTCTTCCAAATAACAAGGTCTTTAGTGCTTTTAAGTACTGACTTTCCCACCATCAGTCTGCAACTACAGCATCAACAGGATGCATAGAAACACAGCTGGCTTCCTAAATTACTCAACACAAGAGGAAGACAGGGATAGCACTTTCTTATTCAGAATCAGAATTTGGAGATCTCATCCTTCTCAGAGCACTTACCATCTGTGGGTACCTCTCACTTACCATCTCAGCTGCCTGTCAAAGCCTTTTGGTCCATTTCCTTTTATAACCATAACTATATCTGAGATTTCCTTAGACCTCCACACTCTTCAAAATCCTCAAAATATACTCACAGTAATTCTGATTTACCTGCCAGTTACAAAAGCAAGATGTGTACAGTCCTTCTGTATTGTACAGGGGAAATTCTGTTGCACATCCCCTTTCCCCAGAGCAACTGAAGTTGTCACCCCTAGTGAGCAGCTTGGGATGCACTGCTTGCATTATTAGGATGTTTCTTCGCCTTTTGTACTTATATCAAGTCCACGCTTAATTAGCATAAACAAAGTATGTCAGGTAACTGTGAGCTGTGTTTATTTGGTAGTAGATAGAACCAGGAACTGAGACGAAGTTTACTCTTCTGATAACAGACAGACAAACAGAGGCAGGGATAGAGCCCCTTGCCTCTCCTTGTGCTGCTCATTCTGTGACCAATCTGCCATAAGTCACCCAAAACCAATTATTCCTCCTCCCTTTTTTTCCTGGCTGGCAGAGCTAATGAGATACCAGTGAGCCAGCAGCCAGCATGCTCTCCTAAATCCATTGCACAACATCCTTGGCCTGTTACACTCACCAAAAGAAGCACCAAAGACAGAAAAGTGCAGAAGACTTCAAGTATCCCTGAAGTCTGTGTATTTTACTGCTCATACTGAGGGACTGCAAGCTGCTCTAAAGACCACTGGTTAACAACCAAAATGCAAACCTCAAAGCCTTTATATTTGTATGAGACAAGGTGAGTGAACTGAGGAAATAGCATGAATGCCAGGGAGTAAAGGCAGTAGACTAAGGATGACCAAAGCACAGAAGTCAGCATGGCTATATGAGCAGATGGCATTGCAAAGTCTTTCCATTTCCTGCGGAAAATGGATCATTCACTGAAGAGCCATGTTATTGGTTTAGCAGGGAGCTGCTGACAGATTTGAGCACAGCAGCTTTATGGAGAAGACTCATATGCTCTTATATCTTCATTTGCATTTCAAAAATATTAGTCTTGGACACAGGGAAAACTCTTGTGGTGCTTATACTAAATACCAGAGAAAATACTAGAACACAGTTAATATTACCTCCTGGAAAGGCTGATGTAGAGCGATAGTAGTAGCGCTGCGACAAAATCCCATCCTGGTGCAATTTCTGTGTTCTGTGGATGTCCTCTGCTGTCTGGTGAAATGCAGTGACAACTTGACCCCCTCTTTCTATTTGCTTAATGGTGAATACCTGAACTAAGATGGGTAACTGATAGCTCAGCCCAGAAGATGGATCCCAAAAATCCCACAAGGACCAAATGTGGCAATGGTGGATCAAGGGCTGAGCTTTTCTGAGTGTCAGAGGTTCAGCAAAAATTCCTCTGAGCCTTCATGCAATCAGTCAAATAGTTAATTAAGAACAGGCCTATGTAAACTGACATCATTGATCTTATTCATTAGCAGATGGGTGTTATTCCCACACGTAGTCACTAAAAACCTGCAATTACTTCCTAGATACTTTTAATTGAGGGGAGAAAAGGCTAAAGGGGCCAGTTAGATATCAGACTTTTGATAGCATATCATCCTTCTTACCTGTGTTTCTTAAAGTGGCTTAAATTTCCATCACTATATGGGCCATGATTTCCTTTGTGCTTTTTTGGGGAGTTTTAAATCCTATTTTAATTTTCAAGTGAAGAGAATTTCCATGAAAGAATTAGCAAGTCAAATGTTTCAATCAGGAAAGTCATTACTTCTTTTTGTGTCTTCTAGACAGTGGGCACGATTTGTCTGGAAGATACAGACATCTTCAGATTTCTTAGGAAGTGTAATTTGACAGGTGGTAACTTTGGTAGTAATAAGGAGTGACTAGGTTGAATAGAGCTCTGAGCAACCTGGTCTAGTGTAAGGTGTTCCCTGCCCATGGCAGGGGGTTGGAATGAGATGATCTTTGAGGTCTGATCCAACCCAAACCATTCTGGGATTCTATGACAAGTAGTGTGACTCTTGACAGAGGTGATCTCCTGTGACATAGCTCCTTGGCTTCCATAAGTTAGTCAATTCATAGTACATAAACTTGCTCAGAGTTTCTGCTCCAGGCTCGTTGAATTTTGCACAGGATGATGTTTTTCAGACAAGGGCTTATGCTCATAGTGCAGAGGGATGCCAAGTCAAAGATCATCAAGAAAATCTGGCATTTCCTCTCTTTTTGTGCTTTTTTTTTTTTTTAAGACCACAAACCACAAATTGTAATCAGATGTCTTGTTTGGTGGTCTTCACGAGGACAACGTGAGGAAATCACAGCTGAACAGCAGCTGGCAAAGATGCCACTGCTAGTTTTTACAACAAAGTCTAGAGGATAACTTTAATGTGAGCGGATGCTATGATTTGGAGAGGGAAGACCACGCTGAGTTGCAATCCCTCCTGTGACTGAGGCTAGAAACCGCTAGAGCTGTAAAAAGTTTCAGATGAAAAGGAAGTGCAGTTTGAAGTGACAACAGAAAAAAACAGCTAAAACAGGCAGGATACCTCACGGCTGTAACACAGCAAATGCATCTGTGAAATAACAGGCACCGTGCTGCTTTTTGGGGACAGCAGGGAAATGCGACACTGTTCGCTGTTTTGCCTTGTGCACAGGGGGCATCTAGGGGCCAGTCTGGAGAATTACTTGTCTCGACGCGTAGCTGCAAGTCCAGGGAACACGCAGCTTCCTTCACTAATTGCTGTCCTGGAGACTGGAGGTTGTCTGTGAAGAAGCTAAAGGAAAACTGTATCATTCGCATCTCTACCATGGGCAATACACTTCTGCATTTCCCAACATGCAATTCATCTGAGCAACCCACTGTAGAGATGAGCATAAACACGCTTGCTTTGAGCAACCCATATATGCCAACACTCTATGCACCAGTGCCTAAAAGATGGGGCAGACAGGACAAAAAGACACACTTCATGTTGTCCTGTGTGATCTAGGATTGAGCAACAACACTAGCAAAGACAGAAACTATTTTGAAAAATTTTCTGGGCATTTAGTTCCTTCTCAGTCACAGTCCTAAGCATGGAACTACACTAATCATCACTCTGAATATGTCCAACAGTCAATTTTGTTCCTGGTCAGAAAATTACCAATTCTGTGCAGTAGTGGAGAAAAGAAAACATTCATGAAGTGAAACTTCTCTCCACTGATCAGTTTGTTTCAATCCCTGCTGTGCATGGCATTTACTGCTCTGCTGTATTTCATTCCCCAGCTCTTGCTCAGAAAGAGATGACTGGTACAGCTGCATCAGCAAACACATCCCAGATGACTGCAAAGCTCACAAGACTTCGACTTTCCACAGCAGTGTGGAGGTAAAACGAGATCAAATCTTTGATTGCTTGAAAATAGAAGGCAGAGAAAGAAAGAGGAAAGGAGAAGGGTAATACAAAACAGAGTTCCTAGTAGCCAGACATTCTATTTTCATTTAAACAAGTATGCCAAGCTTGAACAATAAAACTCATCACAGCTCATGGGCCACTTCTGAAACGTTAATCACATTCCATACTCTGGCCTTTGCTTAGTTCTTCTGGAAGAAAATTGTTTTGTCCTAAAGGACAAAACAATAGTTATTTTGGATTAACTAAAAATAGCTACAAACTTCAAAGATAAAAAAAAACCCTGAAGCTACTTGTTAATTACGCCAATATCATATACACAATAAAGTCACTACAGTGCAAACCCCACTAGTGATATTGAAGTTGTACCAGTGCAATTATGCATATTATTATCTCATTACTTTCAGTTATTCTACTCACAGTTAAGGAGACAAAACCTGCATCTGATAAAAAGTAAAAATGCTATTTTAGATTATGTAGAACCCCAGTTTTACTAAATAAGAAAGAGTGCTGGTGAGGCCACATCTGGAGTGCTGTGCCCTATGTTGGGCTCCTCAGTATGACACATGGAAACCTTGGAAAGAGTCTAACAAAGCGCAGCAAAACTGGTAAGGGACTGGAGCACCTCAGGTAGGAGAAAAGGCTGAGGAAGATGGGACAATTCAGCCAGGAGAAGAGAAGGCGCAGGAAGCATCTATTGTATGGATATCTAGAGGATACAAAGAAGGAGGAGGCAGGCCCTATTCAGTGGTGTCCAATGACAGGACTAGAGGCAGTGGCCATAAACTGAAACACAGAAGATTGCTTCAAACAGCAGCAAACACTATTTCACCCTGTGGGGGACCGGGCACTGGCACCCAGGGTTGCTTGAGGAGGTTGTGAGGTCTCCATTCTTGGAGTTGTTCAAAAGACACATGGACACAGTTCTTGACAACTGCCACTAGTTCTTGCTACTGCCTAAGCAGAGTGGTTGAACCAGATGACCTTCAGAATTTTTTTCCAAACTCAACCATTCTATAAATTAATTTTTGAAGACCTCAAAAAGTAAAAAATTATTTCAAAAACAAATTGGGTTTTTTGTTTGCTTTTTTTCTGGCCTGTATCTAATATACTTTCAAATATTTAGCAGAAAAAAAATTGGAAATTAGTCAATTTAGTAATCTAAACCAAATCCTTTCTCAATAAATGAAAAAATAATTTCTTTTGCATCTCTGTCTCTGGTGTAAACTTCAATATGCACATGGAGAAACTTGGAGGAATTTGATTTCTTTGTATTTAGATCCTGTGTGTATGCAGAAGTCTAATTTCCACATAGGAAACAATCCTTCAAAAGCACAAAAGTTTCTCCTACTTGTGCCAAATGCTGGGCTGTTGTGATCTGACAGTGGGGTACACATAATACTTTGGTGCTGAACCTGAAGTAGCACAGCTCAACACACCTTATTAGACTGCGTTCAATTCCACACTGATTGTGGCTCCCTGGGCTTGGAGCAAAGACACCTGAACATCCATCACTGCCGTGTGGTGCATTTCAAGAACTGGGAACAGAAAATACATTTTCTAAAGCTGCTTACACATATTGAGATCAACCAGAGAGCATAGATCAGATTTGGAGTGGGGTAAATTCATATTTGGTTACACTGTTTTCTTTATTTTCTCTTCCCTTATCAAACAGCCACCCCAAGGTATAAGGACAAGGAGCTCAGGTGGTTTTTCAATTCAAGGTTGTAGAGGGGTTTATGGATATTATTTTGAAAGCTGCTAACAAAAAGATGCTTTTAACTCATGTTCCTACCACCAATTTTTATATGCAATTAGTCAGGTACTTGTCTAATGTGGAAGAGTGTCAGGGCCTGACCAAAAATAGATTTATGTGGATTTTTACTTTTTGTGACTCTGGCTTTAACAGCACCATATACTAATCTTTCAATGCTGAAGCAGCTGTATGTCACTTTCATAAGTGCATTAGGAATGAGAAAATTTGGGCATCTTAGCAGGTGAAGGTAGACTGAAATGAGAGAGTTGTATGTAATGCAACAGGGCTGACTAAGTGGACTCAGAAAGTGTGGATGCTTCTTCATTTATTCCTCTTTGATTTTAAGCTAAGAGAAAGACTTGGAATCCCCTTGGGTGAGAGGCCTCCTACACTGGTGCCCGTGTCCCATGTCATGATGTGCATGAACTGTGGCTGTGACTTTACCCTCACTTTGAGGCGACACCATTGCCATGCCTGCGGGAAGGTAAGAGCTATGCAAGCTTCTCAGGGAGGTTTTATTCACGCCTCTAGGACACTGGCTGCCTGTCCCTGTTAGCTAGGAGCAGCAAGGAACAGCGACACAGAATTTCTTCAGAAGGTAATAGTCAACAACTTCATTAAGTATGCATGCATTTTCATAGTGTGTTTTGCAGTCTAGAAACACATTGGTTAAGCAAGAATACAGTGAGCTTATTGGTGTAGGAAGGACCAACACCCTGTTGTAAACACCTTAGCATAAACATCACGTTTCTCACGCTGTTGCATCTGCACAAACACCAGGTGCTAGGTTTGTTTAAATTTTTTTCTTATGCTTTTCCCAGGACCAGCCTGGGAAAGCTTCAACTGCTTCTCCCCTTCGACCCTCACCATCCACTGCTGCCAGTGCTATAACCTGAAAATTTGTAGCAACATCAAGACCAGAATTTGACTTCTCACAGGACCAGTGAGCGCTTTGCTAAGTCAGCTAGTTAGGTTTCTAATGTTGCTAGAAGAAACGACAGTAACCTTGCCTTAAGGTCAAATTACCTCCCAAAGACTAGCAGCTGTAGGCTGACAGGGTAACTGTTGTTGAGTGCAGCCCTTATATCTGACACACAGCTTGCTCTAGAGACAATGAAGCAATACACTAAAAATACAGGCTCTGTTCTGGACCAGAGCAGTACACAACTACACCATGTCCTGTCCCTAATAACAGCTGGTAAAATGATCTTCCAAGGAAAGTGAAGAAACTCAGCAGCAGAGCATGGTTTGATCAGTGACTAAAGGGAAAGATTCCTCTGTGCTCCAAAGAGCTGTTGCATTTTGCCCTAAAGCTCAGGGGATCTATGAGCTTTCTTGGTTTTGTCCCTTAACCTCTGACTCTAGAGATTCGCCTGTATACAAAAACCTGCAGTCCTGTTTAAACCATGGCTTTTAACCTGATTTTAAAATTTATTTTAATAAAACTACCAGCAATTTTTGATAGTATAAAAAAGCATTTAACTTAACCTTTTTTTCTAATTCCACAGGGAAAATCAGTCGGTACATACACAGGGTTTGGAGGAACATGCAAGCTTGCTTAGGAAAACAATGTTACTAACAAAGCTAGGATAACAGAAGTAGTATTAAAGTGGTCTTTCTCTGATTCAGTGCTAGGGAAAGTGTAAACTCCTGGGGAGAAGGACACAACAATAGTGTGCAACCAAATACAGTGCCCAATTCTGCTTGGCTTACAACAGTGTAAAGCTACAGCAATCAAATTTCAATCAGCAGGCTTTTCCTGACTGCCACAGATTTAGGAGAGAGTCATGTCTGGTCCACTATCCAACTTCCTCTCAGCCAGCTCAGGTGATTTGTTTTGTATATTTGTATCTATAAATTTATATTACATTTATGCGCCTCTCTTGCTGAAACAGATTGTATGCCGAAATTGTTCAAGAAACAAGTACCCTATGAAGTACCTCAAAGACCAAGCAGCCAAAGTCTGTGACAGCTGCTATGTGGAACTTAAGAAAAGAGGTAAGATTCATTCTTGGCAAAACTAACAAACCAATTTCCTATTTGTATAACGCAGAGGATTTAGGACCTGCCTTCTATATGCATGTTGTTAAATAGTATTCCTCATTTCAAGTTTGAGGCATCTGTATTGAGGTTCCAGGAGAGCCAGGCTGCATGGCAGCTAGAACTGTTTAGTGAGCCATAAAATCAAGTTTAGCAAACTGTTTTTTCAAAATGGAACAGGGGAAACTTAGGTTAGATATACAGAAGAAATTCTTTGCTCAAAGGGTGAGGAGGCCCTGGCACAGGTTTCCTGGAGAAGATGCAGCTGCCTCATCCCTAGAAGTGTTCCAGGCCAGGTTGGACAGGACTTGGAGCCACCTGGTCTAGTGAAAGGCGTCCCTGCCCATGGCAGGGGATGGAACAAGATGAGGTTTAAAGTCCCTTCCAAATCAAACCATTCTGGGATTCCATGATTATAAGCCAGGTTCTCTGAGAGCTCCCCTGGCCTCCGGATAATGATAAAAACAACATCCTACAAGGAGCAGCTGAGGACTCTGAGTTTACCTCCTTTGAAGATAGGGAGACTGAAAGGTGACCTCATTGCTCTCTTCAGCTTCCTGAGGAGGGGACACGGAAACAAGTGGTGCTGATCTCTTCTCCCTCTGATCCAGTGACAAGACACATGAGAAAGGTTCAGCACTTCAGCAGGGAAGGTTCTGACTTGATATGAGGAAACCTTTCTCTTCCCAGAGGGTGGCAAAACGTTGGAACAGGCTTTCTAGAGAGGTGGTCTATACTCCATGCCTCTCAGTGTTTAAGTGACGTTTAAACAATGCCCTTAATAACATGCTTTAATGTTTGGTCAAGCAGTTGGTCTATATTGTTGTAGGTTATTTCTAACTGCATTATTTTATTCTGTGATGTAATTATAGGTGATAACTATTCCCCATAATTTCTAATTAATTATCCATTAAAATAAAACTATGCCTTAATGGTTCTTCACTATCCTCATCCATGTTGTAGCTTTTACAAAAACAAATATTGAGGCTAAGTGCAGAGTCACTAAGAACTGTTCTACAGGGCGAGTTTATCTAGTTACAGATGAAAGTGTGAATTCAAAGTAGAAGAGCTACTGCGTCTCTAGAATTTTGTATTATTATCCTGCTATATAAGTCTATTTTCTCATTTAAGTACACATCCAAATAAAAGACAAAAAGGGGAGAGTGATTACAAATATATGAACAGAGAGCGAACAGGAAATAATTTTCTTGCACAACTACTCAGGTAGACAGTCTCTAAAAGTAAGCTTACTACATTGCCAAGAAAAAAAAAGGTGCAGACAGGTAAAGTCTAGTTTTTCTATCCTGATTAAAGAAATTCACACTAGCCAAGAAAACACAGAAACAGATGCTGTTACAACGACCAAAAAAGCATCCCCAAACCACTGTGTCCAGAAATAGTAAAAACAGTCTGTGTCCAGATTTGCGCTAAAATGATGTTGTGCTTTTCTAAGAGCTTTCAAATAATGTATTGCCAGAAGTGAAATCCTGAAGATATGAACTCAGACATGTAGGACTAATGGAAATCTTCAGATACAGAATATCTGTGTCCCATGCACAATTCAAAGAGAATTAATGGTTCATACAGAAAGAATGTTGCATAAATGACTCTATCCTGGAAAGGTGTTACAGAACATAGAGAAGAAAGATGTCAAAGCCATTTGCTTAATGCTTATTTTAAATAAGAAGACAATAAGCTGTGTTTTGTGCTTTGTCAGCTTCCTTGCAGGCCTTTTCAAGAAACTTTAGGCTAGTAACCTTAACTGAGGGTGCCATGGAACCCACTCATCAGACTTAAAAAGGTGATTTGAAAGAAAGGCTAAAATAAAAACTGTCTATAGAGAGGCATTGCATTTTTCTTAGTCATTTGTATTAGCATGTCATATGTCCCCCCTAGCCTGATATATATACCAACTTATCCATTTCCCCCTTCCTTTTCTGAATTTCCTTAATCTTGCAGAGCGGCCACTAAGTGTGAGCTTCCCTCCAACTTCATCCAGGTGTTCAAGCAGTGCCTTCTCCTCAGTCTTCCACAATATTCATTATTCATCTTTTAAGAAACAGAAGAGAATCCCTTCAGCTCTCATGGAGGTAGGACCAAGCTGTCTGAGATAGGCAAGGAACTATACAAAACTGTGTGCTCATATTTCAGCAGCTATGTTTTAAATTTATACTGTGCACAGCGGGCTTAGCACATGCCTTGGTTTAATCTCATCATGCAATTATTTTATTTTTTGCTTTTCACAACAATGTTTAAAAGACAATATTCAGCTCTAAAGATACCAGAGAAGTGTCTTGAGCCACTAAGAAACCCAGTTAGAGTATGGTACTTTAATTTGCTCATCAGCCTAAGAAGTCTTGAAAAAACTAAAATATTTTGAAGCTAGATAGAACAAAAGGGCAGATCAACAGAGCACGATCAGTTACCTTTCTTGACAAGACCCTTAATTCTGAAATCCTGCTTTGATTTCAAGAGAAATAACAGTTAGGAAATAGAATTACTTAGTGAATAGCCTTAGACAATTAATTCAAGAGCATACATATTTCACCAGGCACTTTCCCTCCAGCTCAAACACAACTATTTCACATCAAATGGATAAAATCTTGATTTCACCAACATAAATAAAATTCCCAGATTTCAATGGGACCATGATTTCTCCTATTAGTTTTTTTTCCAGGAACAAGGTGCCAGTCCTCTTGATGATTGATTCTAGGTACCTAAATGCCCTCTGAACTTAAGCATAGTAAGGTACTACCATTTCCTGCAGGCATTTATCATTGTATTAAAGAGACTAGGGTACAAACATCTTGCTGAATTCATTGTACAGTTGAGACCCTGGAATTTCTTCAGGTTTGCTTGTGAAACTGTGCCAAAGATACAAGTAGGGAATACAAACACCCAAATTGAGTACTAGAAGGGTAAGCAGGCAGAATTTCAACCCCAGGTGGAAAAAAGCATCACCTTTCTATCTGCAAAGAAGCAGCACATCTTTATTGACATGAACTATCTCATACTATCATTACTCCAGGTCCTGGAACATTTCTGTCCTGATGCAAAACCATGCTATATTAACTCTCAGTCGCCTCTTGTATCAGTGTTACAAAAGCTGATTTTGAATCTCTGCCCATTTTTTCCAAATCCAATACTACTACAGTTTACTGCTGTAACTAATGATGTACACTGCATTCTATGTGTGCATGTGTATAGTTCCATCTACTCAAAACTACTGGATTTTTAAGAACATTAAGCACCTAGACCTCAAAATATTTCTATGAGAACCAAGTCATTATCAAAGTGATTAACATAAATTGATATAAAAACACATCAAGGCCCTAAATATACCCATGTCTCAAGTGTTCAGCCACAAGACTGTAATTCACTTCTGGAGGCATGTACTTTTAAAATACAAAAAGCACCAAAACACACCAGATGTGGGAAAAGGGACAAGTTTGGCTTTTGGAACGCAACTGTAAACTTATTGACCTCAATAATAACTCAATTGCATATTTTCCATAAGAGTTACTGAGAATTAAGTTTAACTATAAGTTTTCAAACAGTTAAAAAACCCCATAATACCATGCATATATTTTTTTCCATATGGTTTCACTTAGTGGTTGGTGTGATGCAAACATGCATAACCAGGAGGGGAAAAGCCTTTACTGTTACAAATCCTGATTTCTCCTACCCTGCTCCAGGTGGCAGCCTCAGGAGAGGGAGCTACCATCAGTGGTTACCTCAGCAGATGTAAGGGAGGCAAAAGACACTGGAAGAAACGCTGGTTTGTTATCAAAGGCAAAGTCCTCTACACCTACATAGCAAACGAGGTACTGTGTATCTGACTTGAAATAGTTTTCTGTCTGAGACTCCTTCTTTACTCCCTACAGGCAGGAGACAAGTAAACGAGAAAGGTATAAACTGTAGTTCTTACAACTACCTGCTTCTGAGACCTGGTCCTAACAGACACAGTCCTAGCTGGACCTTGGCAGCCCTCACACTCTGCCCTTCATTATTTGATTTCTTACTATTCATATTATTATAAATTGTCAACCACTGGGAATCTTAACATACATATTTACACCTAAGGACTTTAAAATTCTTTGGTGTTCTCTGGTGCACTTAGTAACTGCCACATTTTTGTAGACAGAGAGTACTATGATCCATTTCTGGTAGGGAGGAGAATCCAGTAGTTTGGCAAGTATAAATAGGACATGCTTGTCTAACTAGCACTGACAGAGAAAGGCAGGAAGCAGTCTGTAGACGTGAGAACAATGCCTGCTGTGTTGGCCTGTAAGCTCTTCCTGACAGTCAAGGAGGCTGGGTATCAACTAGATAATTTTTATGTATTTTATCCCATTTCCAATTTTATAGTAGCTGTAATACAGGTAAATTTGAAGTGTGATTTAAAGTTTGATTATAATGGATAAATTCATAAGCAAAACCATAAAAATTAATTTTGCTCAAATACGGGACATAGAATGAAAAAACCTGTCAAAGTAATGCTTGGTACTTTAACCCTTGCAGACATCAGATATTTAAACTTGCATCATCATCACCCCTGTGATGGCTACATGAAGCAATGTCATCTCCTTTAAACACATGAGGATATTGAGTCACAAAAGGATTCATGGTTTGGCCAGCAGTTCAGACCATTAGCAACAAATTCTGTAACCAACACAATTACCTTATTTCTTTTAACCTTAAAAGTGATTATTTCTGGTTCAGCAATAGGGAAAAAGCAACGATGGTTTACTTTACATTCCTAGACTGCAATTTACGTTCTAAAAGCAGAGGCAAAGGCAATATACACATATAAACTACCTAAATACAGTGACCAAAACTGCAGCTATCATTAACAGCTAAACTGTAATTTCATTAAGGCTTACAGTTTTCTTTAACTTGTACACAGCTTTGTCTGCCAAACAAAATTCATGGAAGTTTCTTGGGAGTAAATTAACGATTAATTGATTTACTAACTAGGAAATTCCCAAGCAGCCTCTTGGAAAGCACGTGTGCTGCTTGAGAAAGAGCAGATTTCTAAAATAGTCACTAGTGCTGTGGAAAGAAATTACAAGCTACCAAAAGGACTACTACTTGCAGCCAGCAAATAAAAATGATTGAAAGGAACTTAACTAGAAGTGAATTTCAGGCTTTCAGAACTGCTGCTGTCCTCTCAGTAATCTCAAGTTTGCCTCCTGGACCATAATGCCAAAGACAGCCACCATAGTAATGGCAAATTTGACCTTCATGGCCATGTGGATGAACATGAAGAACTGGACTTTGAGAGCTGGTGTTCAAGACTCAGACTAGATAAAACCTGCAGTACACAGGCACTGCTCCTGTTTGAGTTAAAAGCCATGTGTCCAGCAGAACAATCACACTTCTGTTTTTGCAGAACTGTCACAGAAGGATTGTATCATTTGCTTTTCAGAAAGACCCCTCAAACTGTTACAAGCCTTCTCTCTAAATTTTGGTTTACCACTGCTCCACTTTCAGGACAAAGTTGCTACAGAAAGTTTGCCTTTGTTGGGTTTCACCATTGCCCCAGAAAAGGAGGAAGGAAGCATGGATACAGTTTTTCATCTCTACCACAAGCAGACGCTCTTCTATAGCTTCCGAGCAGAGAATAACAATTCAGCACACAGGTATGGGGATAGAATTCCACATTAGTCAGTGAACTTTTGTAGGGATTTTCCCCTTCTTCACTTCAGAACACCTTTGTAACAGATGAAACAAGCAGCTTTCAGAATTTTGATTAAGCCAGATTGCATGTGACTGGCCTGACTGACATTAAAGACCTACCTGGTACTTTTCAATTCCTTCAGGAAGGAGAATTTGCTCCCTTCTGTAGGTAAAGAAGAGACTGAGCCTCAAGAAGTATGTCAAAGGTGACTACTGTAGAAAAACTTTTAATGTATTTGTTTAATTTACCCATTTCTTCATTTTCTCATCAACAAATAATTGGTTGGATTTCCCACTCTAATGGTACTGCTTTCACATAATAAGTTAGTCACAAAATTTGTAATAAAAATCCAGTATCCCAAGACACACAGAAAAAGAAATGACTGTTTATAGGAGGCTTTTAAATTATACTTCACCAGATTCATCTTTCTTATTCTAAGAAAGCACTTGTTCCATCTCTGAGACTTTACATTAAATTACCAGTCAATATTGTACTAGAAAGCAAGTATCCCAATACTCAGCTCCCTGCTTTAATCACAGAACTATTGTTCCTCATTAGACTAGCAATGGAAAAGAGAGCCTTCTTCAGGCTTTATATTCTTATAATGCTTATTTTTCTTAAAATGAAAAAAAAAAACATGACAGTGTACCATTTTTCTTTCAACTTTTTAGGTGGATTGAAGCCATGGAAGAAGCATCCAAATTATAGCAGCTTCCACTCAATGAACTTGGAAAAAATTCTCAGATTTCTATAAATTTCAAGCAACCCTCTTCTGACTTACAAAACTGAACAGTGTATTTCAGGCACACTGGATCCGAACTGTTTGCAGCTTGCTCTTTTTCTTCTTTCTTCTTACATCCACATTGCTGCAAATGAAAATTTCAAGATTAGAGATTATTTATGGTGATCTTTATGTCTGTGCAAGTTCAGCCTGTACAATAAGCTTCTCTTCTGATCCCACAGTAAACTAAGTTTAACACCAAGACCAGAAAATACATGGAAATATAGACTACAGTAAGTACACTAACAGTCTCAGTTTTAGTTACTCCAGAACACCATTGTATTTCATTGGGTTGGTTTTGATGTCTACTGTGACATGAGAAACAATGCAGTAAACAACAAATGATCATTTAAAGCACTTTATCACTTTTATTGAACTACAGCTTCATTTTCTTAATGTTTATAAGGAGTTCTGTAGCCTGATTTATTACTCGTCCATCAACAGGTGCCAATGAAATTATACCCTGCATATGCTAAATTGCTTCCACAAAATATGAATGAACAACACCTTCAATTTACCTGGTCTACCAACACTTCACTATGATCCAACATAGTTAGTTACTATCAATTTATAATTTTACACATATCATTGTATAATTTATGTTAAAGGTTTAGTTTCATATCAGTGCAGTACTTTGAAATGCAGTGCAGTACAGTGCACAGATCCAGATGCTGAATTATATCACTTCTCTCTAAATACTTCAGAGTCAAACCCAAAGGTTATTTTTAATTTATTATAAACCTACAGACAATTTTTATTTAACACGTCTACCTAGTAGTGTTAAGATTTTTATCTTCTATTTAAATACTGTATTTTTGTTTTCAAAATTCCGGTTATTTCTGCTGTTCTTGTTATGAAAAATGTTTAATCCATGTAACCCTCTCAGCATTTGAAATATGCTGGGTGGGCTGAAATGCACTTGTCTGAACCTGCTCTGCTGGAGTCATTTGGAACTCCTGTGGCCACACCTGTCCTATGTCAGACTGCTACCACGCACTACATCTCCAGGGCTGGATTCTCAGCAGCCAGCTGTGTCTGTGTGACTTCAGAGATGCTGTGGTGCTTTACACCAGCTGAGGATGATATACATCTCTGGAGTCTGGGGGGTGGGGTTTTTTGGTTGTTTTTTTGTTTGGTTTGGGTTTTTTTTTTTGGGGGGGGGGGGTGTTATAGTGTTTTGGGTGGGGGTTTTATAAAGAAGATTGAGAAGTGATGTTCTAATCATTGCAATACAGTGGTTTTGTCCTCAGTCATGATATTTAATTGAGGAATAGAACAACATCTATGATTAAAATATATCTTTGTATAAAAATAACATGCTCAAGAATTTACTTACATTAAATTACATTGGTGGGAATTTTATTACTTTAATTTTTCCCTTTCTTCAAGAATCTTAATGGATATCTGAATTCTTGACCCTAACAAATTTTTTAGAATTGTCCATATTTTTTAAAGGTCTATAACATATATTCTAATGGTAAGGTAGATCAGTTTATCACCTGGATAAACAAGCTTAAAGAAACAAATACACATCTAACACTAAATGAAAATGTAATTTTTGGGTGTTTTTTGGATACATCTGAGTCTGACCATTCCATTAAGCATATATGATCATGTGCAAACAGAAACCAAGAATGAGAAAAATAAAATTTTTGTATTCTTTAGTTAACGGATGAACAAGAAGGTTAACTCTTTGTTTCATGTAAGAGCCATGGCCTTGCTACCAATACACTGTAAATGTTTATCCCCCCTAGAAAACATTTTGCACTGACAAAAAAAAATAATACAACATTGAATACAGAGCAAGATCTCTAATCATGGTCTGAAACAAAACAAAACTGCACTACAGAATGACAATATTACGAAGATTTAGGTGCTGACATTTAGTGACTGTTGTATGAAGCTTTCAGTTAGAAGCAGGAAATTAACATGAAAATACTTTTTTTTATTGTAAAAAATAAGATATAGTGCTATTAAACATTGGTTTAAGTAATGTAGAAAAATAAAAGAGCAAAACATAACTGCAGTTCTACAGGCTTTTCCTTTACACCATTATTACCTTCTTTAATTGCAGCTTTGCAGTTCCAGTTACTGCTAACAGACCTGACTATTAAACAGTTCTCTGAAAAACTAAGAGCATCAAATCAGAAGATAGTACTGGAGGCCTTCTGGTGGTAGAAACAGGATTTAGACCTAATTGGTATGATGACATGTTTCAGTCACACTGCACTTATCTTCCATAAAGCTCACTTACTTTACTTCATCTTGACTTCAGTTACAGATACAAATGGTCTCAATGCAGCATAAAGAGCAAAGAAATGAAAATGTCCTCACAATTCAAGTCATATTGTTAACTGAATTAGAGCAAAACTAAGCACCAAAGACAGAAATTTTCATTTCAGAGTTAACCCAATAATCACCTTTTAGAAAATACTAACATCTTAAAATAGAAGTATATACTCATTTTACTATGTGACATTTACTTACACAGCTTTTTCTTACTGATTTATAGCTAGTATTAGGCCTTCAAAACAAAAATTTTGTTCCATGTCTTCACAAATATTATAAAAAAAATTAGCAGTAAGTCACAATGTACAAGTTGCTCAGCCAACACCTGAGATTCATGCTGCTCCCATTTGTTATTTCAGAGATTTTCTGTTTATTAACTGATTTATTAAAAAGCATTAAGGTTATTAGCTATTATCTGCAAATAATATTTTGACCTATTTCATGATATATGCCTAGTTAAAATCTGGTTTTTAAACAGTTATTAATTTTTTCTTCCAAATCAAAGTACAAGTCATTTGGAGATGGAGAGTACCAACATGACAAGATCCTATACCACTTACACAAGCACTGCTGGTCAAGACCTTGGACTACTACCCTTCCTGAGCTGATTCTCTGCTGCTTTTACCACACAGCTATGAATACCAACCAGGTTTTCCTGTTTGCATGCTACTTTGATAAAAAGCAGTAAACACTATGTTTGCTGTAACAACGTTAAGTGAATATCACTGCTTGTGAAGGTGAAACAAAGAGACAGTATTCAATGAAGGGAAATGGTACTCCTTTAAATACTAAGGGAAAAACACTAGTCTAACTCCATAACATAACTTTACTCCATAAAGTAATTTAAGAACATAACATACAAACTTCTGTGTATTACAAGCAGTGTGATTCTTCAGCCTCGGTAGCAGTGTGACACCATCAAGTTTTGACAAGAAAGTTTCTAGACTCCAGGGCATTGTGGTATGAGGTCAAAGGTAGAACTTGATGATCTTGGAGGTCTTTCCCAACCTTAATGATTTTATGTAGTGATATTTTTCCACGGTCAACAAAACCTACAGCAGATAGCAAGCTCAAACTTTTACTGAGACAAACATGGAGAAATGATGGCAAACCCCTCCTGCCTTGATGGAGGTCACCAGCTTCCCTCAGCACTGCCCAGTCTTGTATAAACCCAAATGAAAGGCATGAGGACTCATACTTGAAAAATCATCTACTAACACTTAAAAGAGAGATTTAAAATGAATGTGGCATTAACAAGGCCAAACAGTTCTATTAAAACCTTGTCAGTCACTTGTAATTGTTGATTTCTCCCATACTAGGTATTGGCTCTGCTCTGACAATCTACCTTGAAAGTTCCCAGAAAATTTTAAGCAACTGAAACGAGAACTTAAAAAAACCTCAACGAACCAACAGCCAGTCTATGTCAAACATTCAAAACACATAAATAACCTCAAGCCCTATTTGTATTTTATACTACTTGGCATGCCCTGAGTTTTGACTCCTCTTAGTCCATTAAATACTTTTACTGCCACCACCACTGCCAGAGAGAGCTTTGGCCTCTTACAGTCCACACGTTCATTGTAGAGGTTCTCTCCCTCCACACCGAGAGCCTCCTTCCCTCCCTGCAAGTACGCACATCTTACCTCTGTTCCGCAGGGAATTCATTCAGTTCTCCTGGTTAGGGAATAATTTCTGCAGGGTCTCTTCCCTTCTCTTTTTGCATGGCAGCTTTGTAGCACATTTTTTCTTCTGATGCAGCTATCGCACTTAATAGGAGGAGCTCAAACGTAGTTGTTATTAGCAGGTGCGTTTGAAAGTGACCACCACTAAAAAAATCCTTTCTCAGCTAAGGCTGGGAGCAATTCAGTCTTTCCGGGCAGGAGCTGCAGCCCGAGGACAGGCACCCTCGGCCCCCACCGAGCTCCCCGCCCTCAGGCACCCGGCCCGCTCCCCGCCCTCAGGCACCCGGCCCGCTCCCCGCCCTCAGGCGCCCTCAGGCGCCCGGCCCGCTCCCCGCCCTCAGGCGCCCGGGCCCCGCTCCCCGCCTCAGGCTCCCTCAGGCGCCCGGCCCGCTCCCCGCCCTCAGGCGCCCGGCCCGCTCCCCGCCCTCGGCGCCATCAGGCGCCCGGCCGCTCCCGCACTCAGGCGCCAGGCCCGCTCCCCGCACTCAGGCGCCATAGGCGCCGGCCCGATCCCCAGCCCGATCAGACCGCAGGCGCCCGGCCCGCTCCCCGCCCTCAGAGGCGCCTCAGGCGCCCGGCCGCTCCCGCCGTCCCAGCCCTAAGGCGCCCGCCGCCTTCACGCCCTAGGCGCCCTCAGGCGACCGGCCCGCTCCCCGCCGCTCCCGCCCTCAGGCGCCCGGCCGCTCCCGCCTCAGGCGCCCGGACCGCTCCCGCCCGCTCCCGCCCTCAGGCGCGTGCCGCTCCCCGCCCTCAGGCGCCGGCCCTCGGTGCGGCTCGCGCCTCGGCAGGACCTGCCGGGATGAGGACAGGAGCCCTCTTGAGGAGCAAAAGGGCAAGCAGATTTCCGGCTGGAATCCCCCAATCCCCCGAGGCCGGATGGAGAGTAAGGCATCTTTTAAAGTAATGTATCTCTCAGCCATAGCTAGGCAAAAAGCAGTTTTTACTATTGCTCCTTTAATATCTGGTATATAAACTTAGCAAATTTCAGCATTACTATACAATCTTGCTTATGAAATAAGGTCAGGGCACACCACGGTAGCTATACACTTCATTGAAATTGTACAAAAAACCCAGTTAAAATTTGTCACCACTTAAGCAGCTTTCTCAACCTTGAGTGCATGGTGGAGCATGCAAGTTATGATGCTCCCACCAGAGCTCAGAGTAAAACTGCTGAGAAACTAAAAGTCTCTCTTGTGCAGGAAGCAGGGGAGGAAGAAGACAAACCCTACTGCCTCTAAATTTTCCTCAACTTTCCTATCAGGAAATACTGAGGGGGGAAAGGAGCCATTATATTGGCTTTAGCATTTCAATCTCCTTTCATTCGGTCACACTTTATTGTTATTGATGAAATGAAAAGAAAAATCTGCTTTTAAGGTATGCACATATCCACATTTGAGAATTTGAAAATTCTATTATTTAACATTACAGTAGTGAAAAACCCAAGACATTTTGAAAATTTTTTTTTCCTTAGGTACTGCAAACACATCTGCACGTCACGTGCTACTAATTCCTGTTTTGTGAAAGCTGTAGGTTACTTACTAAAAATTGTAGGTCTATACATTTCCAGGCCTTACCCAAAGAGTCAGTTCTAGAAAAAAAGGCTTACAAACAACCTCAAAAAAAATTCCAGCAATAAATCAGCATACTGACTGTAAATATTCAGCAACAGGACCTTGTTTATGTTATTCTTGCATGAAACTCTCTCCTCACTCCGTTTTACTTTCGGCATTCCCGACTTCTTAGTTTTACATATTCATCTAACTGCCTCTTAGCTTATGTAAAAGTATATCACTCAAGAAAATCTATTAGGAAGGTAGAACATTTGGTAGAGTCAGGTAAGAAAATAGCCATGACAGGGGTAGGAGCTGATAGCCTGTGACAGGACAAAAGCACTGGACAGATGGTAAACTTTAAGCACTCAGTCCTGCACCAAAACCTGTTGTGTGCTATTATTGTGTATGGAGGCACACATGCCTCACAGACAGCTTGCCGTAAGAGCCTAATCAATGAAGTTAACCTTACAAAATTAAATAGAATTAAATTTTATAATTAAATATAAATATTTAGAAAGAATGCTATTTTATTGAGATTTATGAATATAAATATCTGTAATTAATCTATCTGCGGTGACGTTGTGAGAGCTGCCTCAACCGTGAGCGCACCTGGATTTTTCAGCGAGAACAAAAGGTACACCCGGAAACATCAATACCACGGCTGCCACTGGAAGCATTCGCCAACCCATACTTTTGTCTTCCGGCTCTGAAGAGCCTCCGAGCGAGAGAGACGGAAGGCGGTGCGCGACCTTCCGTCGCTGCCTCAGAGGCAGGGTGTTCCTCCGACACTTCCACGGCAGGGCCGGAGCGGTGCGGGTCGGGAGGCCCAGGTAGCCCGGTAGCCCTCCGCCGCCCGGCCGCCCCCGTGGATGAGGGGGCCGCGGCCGGGGCGGGCGCGCAAGAGGAAGCGGGGACGCGCTCCGGGCGGCGGCGGTGGGGTCACGAAACCATGACACTGTTCACCGGGCACGGCACACACCCAACAAAGACACTCCCGACCCCAACACGGACCGGCCCACTCCCTCGCGGGCCCCTCAGCCCTTGCCGCCCCCGCGGGGGGAGGAGGGCCGATGTTGGGCACGGCCTCCCGGACGGTCGGTCACCGCACTGCCATTTGGCGCCCATGCTGAGTAAAAAGCATTTTTAAATGAAGCGCCGGTGTGTTGTTTAATGGGGGCAGGACGAGGGAGGGGGCGCGAGGAGGCGGACTGCGGGCCCTACATCTGGACACCCCCGCGAGAGGGAGGGATGGGGTGCGGTGGATTTAGGGAGGGGGATTGCACGCTCGGTATTTGGATGTAAGCGGCACCGGCCGTGTGTATGGCCTGGTCTCCGCTCCTGGAGAGAGAGGAAACGACCTTGTGGCGTGCTGGGCGCTCGGCTGCGGGCAGTCTGTGCGGAGCTGCTGGCTTGCCGCGTTGGCCGGATGAGTCGAGCCGGTCCGTCGCGGTGAGCAAAATCTGCTGTCCAAGGGGGTGTAGAGCGACGGTCGCGGCGATGAGGAGCGGGGACGAACAGAGAGACAGAAGATGGAGTTGAGCGGGCGGAGGCGGCGGCTTGAAACCCGACCCTTTTACTGCCAACGGGAGGGGCGGAGGGGAGGGGGCGGCGGGTACTTTGCATACGGGGCGAGAAGCGCCGCCCATTTACCGGACCGCCTTGCCTCACTGACCTCGCCTGGGCCTCCTCTAGGCAGACACAAGGCTACACGGCGGGGAGGGTAAGGGGCTAATGGCGCGGCAGCAGCCCCGCCTGGGCTTGGCGCGGGCCAGCGCCGCCATCTTGTGCTCAGTGAATACACGAGGGGTTTACCTCCGCTCGAGGGGTGGCACCGCACCCATTACAAGCGGGTGGCTCGGCCAATGGGCGCTCTGCTGGGAGCGCTGCGCCTGTCATGAGGGTCATGGTCGCGGCCGGGGCGTCGGCTCGGCGTGCGCAGCAGCGGAAGGGGCGGGTGCAGCAATGAGGGCGGGCGGGCGCGCACGGCGTAGCCAATGGGGGCGCGGACTGTCCGGTGTGGGTGTGTGGGGCGGTCCTGAGCCGCGGACAATACACCTGGGCTGCCGGCCGGGCCGCGCCCGCCCCCGCCGCATCCCCGCCGGTGGCAGCCTGCCCGGAGTCTGCTCGGGGAGCTAAGTCGAGCTACAGCGTAAAGAACCTCGTTTCCATTAAGACAAAGAACAAAATGGTCCAAGAAGTCTGAATTGGCCTTTTGCCATGTCTTGTCAGTGGGGCTAATACCCTCAGAAACCTCTCAGGTGGAATTTATACTTAGCTTCTGCGGTTTCCAGTGCAGCTTAGGGAAGATAATGATTACACTGTGTTGTGGACAGCATTACCGAAACTGGCTGCCAACCTATTACACTGAAAATAATTTTCCAGGCGTCCAGGGGCCTCTTCTAGTTTGAATTTTCACTCTTGTGTTGTTGTTTGTGGAGTTGTTTGTTGCCTTACAAACTTGCTCGGGGCGATGTAGGAGCTGATTTACTTCTGGGGAGCTGCACCATTACGTAAGTTTGGCATGGACTGTCTGTGGTCTCTGATTCAGCTGATTGGTCAGATAGCCTCAGCTTAAGGGTTTTTTGTGGAAGGTCAAAAGTACAGAAAACTTGTGATAACAACGGCAAATCGTCAGAGTCAGTTCTACAGCAAACGCGTTGTGTTGGGAGGTACTGTTATGACCAAAGTATATATTTGCCAGATCTTCTGATCACAATAAGTGCTGAGAAAACAGGCAGGTTATGAGTGTATGGTATGCTTCTTGCTGAAACATAGAAAAACATAGAGGAAGCACTTGAAGGAACCACTTGAACAACTGAGAAACTATCCATAACTGGTTGTGGAAATGGGCACAGTTAATCAGTGCAAATACTTCAAAACTAGCCAAATGCAATTTCAGGGGAGTCTCCCTTTGATT
>CM031868.1:20863447-20948662 GCA_018697195.1 Certhia americana | reverse complement strand
CCTAGGCGACCCGGACGCTCCCCGCCCTCAGGCGACCTCAGGCGCCCGGGCCGCTCCCCGCCCTCAGGCGCCCTCAGGCGCCCGGCCCGCTCCCCGCCCTCAGGCGCCCTCAGGAGCCGGCCCGCTCCCCGCCCTCAGGCGGACTGAGGGCGCCGCCCGCTCCCGCATCAGGCGCCTGAGGGCGCCGGCCCGCTCCCCGACCTCGGCGCCCGGCCCGCTCCCGCCCTCAGGCGCCCGGGCCGCTCCCCGACCTCAGGCGCCCTCTAGGCGCCCGGCCCGCGCCCGCCCTCAGGCGCCCGCAGGCGCCCGGCCCGTCCCGCCCTCAGGCGCCTGAGGGCGCCCGGCCGCTCCCGCCCCTCAGCGCGGAGGGCGCCGGCGCTCCACCGCCTCAGGCGCCCGGCCCGCTCCCGCCCTCAGGCGCCTGAGGGAGCCCGGCCGCTCCCCGCCCTCAGGCGCCGGCCCGCTCCCGCCCTAGGCGCCGGGCCGCCCCCGCCCTCAGGCGCCCTCAGGCGCCCGGCCCGCTTCCCCGCCCTCAGGCGCCCTCAGGCGCCCGGCCCGCTCCCCGCCCTCGGCGCCTGAGGGCGCCACGGCCCGCTGCCCGCCATCGGCGCCTGAGTGCGCCGGCACGCTCCCGCCCTCAGGAGCCCGGCCCGCTCCCGCCCTCAGGCGCTGAGGGCGCCCGGCCCGCTCCCCGCCCTCAGGCGCCCGGCCCGCTCCCCGCCCGCTCCCCGCCCTCAGGCGCCCGGCCCGCTCCCCGCCCTCAGGCGCCCGGCCCGCTCCCCGCCCTCAGGCGCCCGGCCCTCGGTGCGGCTCGCGCTCTCGGCAGGACCTGCGGGATGAGGACAGGAGCCCTCCGTGAGGAGCAAAAGGGCAAGCAGGATTTCCGGCTGGAATCCCCCATCCCCCGAGGGCCGGATGGGAGAGTAAGGCATCTTTTAGTAATTTATCTCCAGCCATAGCTAAGGCCAAAAAGCAGTTTTTACTATTGCTCCTTTATATATCTGTGTATATAAATTTAGCAAATTTCAGCATTATCTAATACAATCTTGCTTATTAAATAAGTTCAGGGCACACACACGGTAGCTCTACACTTCATTGAAATTGTTACAAAAAACCCCAGTAAAATTTGTCACCATCTTAATGCAGCTTTCCTCAACCTTAGAGTGCATGGTGGAGCTGCAAGTATGATTGCTCTCCACCAGAGCTCAGAGTAAAACTGCTGAGAAACTAAAAGTCTCTCTTGGTGGCAGAAGCAAGGGAGAAGAAGACAAACCCTCCTGCCTTCTAAACTTTTCCTCAACTTTCCCATCAGGAAATACTGAGGGGGGAAAGGAGCCATTCATATTTGCTTTAGCATTTTCCATTTTTCCTTTCATTCGGTCACACTTTTATTGTACATTTTATGAAATGAAAAGAAAAATCTGCTTTTAAAGGTATGCACATATCCACATTTTGAGAATTTGAAAATTCTTCATATATTTAACATTACAGTAGTGAACACCCAAGACATTTTTGAAACATTTTCCTTTATGTACTGCAAACACATCTGCACGTCACGTGCTTTACTAATTCCTGTTTTGTGAAAGGCTGTAGGTCTACTACTAAAATTTGTAGGTCTACTACATTTCTCATGCCCTTACCCCAAAGAGTCAGTTCTAAGAAAAAGCTACAAACAACCCTCCAAAAAAAAATTCCAGCAATAAAAATCAGCATACTGACTGTAACTATTCAGTCAACAGGACCTCTTGTTTATGTTATTATTGCATTAAACTCTCTCTTCCATACGTTTTCTTTCAGGCATTACCGACTCTCTTAGTTTTACTATTCATCTAACTGCTCCTTAGCTTCTGTAAAAGTTATTAGACTCAAGGAAAATCTATTAGAAGCGTTAAGAACATTTTGGTAAGAGTAGGTTAAGAAATAGCCATGACAGGGGGTGAGTATCTGATAGCCTGTGACAGGACAAGCACTGACAGATGGTAAACTTTAAGCCACCTCAGCTGCACCCAAACCTGTTTTGTGACTATTATTGTGTATTTGGAGGCACAACATGCCTCACAGCCAGCTTTGCCGTAAGAGCCCTAATCAATGACGTTAACCTTACAAAATTAAATAGAATTAAATTTTATAATTAAATATAAATATTTAGAAATAATGCTAATTTTATTGATATTTTATGAATATAAATATCTGTAATTAAATATCTGGCGGTGACGTTTGTGAGAGCCTGCTCAACTGTGAGCGCACCTTTGATTTTTCAGCGAGAACCAAGGTACACCCGGAACATCAATACCACCGGCGCACTGGAAGCCATCGCCAAACCACTACTTTGGTCTTCCGGCTCCTGAAGAGCCTCCCGAGCGAGAGGGACGAAGGCGGTGAGCGTACCTTCCCGTCGCTGCCTCAGAGGCCAGGTTCCTCCCGACACTTCCCCGGCCGGGCCGGAGCGGTGCGGGGCTCGGGAGGCCCAGGTAGCCCGGTAGCCCCTCCCCGCCGCCGGCCCCGCCCCGCGGGGGATGGAGGGGCCGCGGCCGGGCGGGCGCTGCAAGAGGAAGCGGGGACGCGCTCCCGGGCGGCGGCGGTGGGGTCACGAACCCTGACCTGTCACAGGGCACGGCACACACAACAAAACACTCCCGACCCCAACACGGCCCCGGCCCCCTCCCCTCCGCGGGCCCCTCAGCCCCTTGCCGCCCCCGCGGGGGGAGGGAGGGCCGCTGTTGGGCACCGGCCTGCCCGGGCCCGGTCGGGTCACCGCCACTGCACCTTTGGCGCCCATTCCTGAGGTAAAAAGCATTTTTTAAAATTGAAGCGGCCCGGTGGGTTTGTTTAATGGGGGCCAGGACGAGGGAGGGGGCGCGAGGTGGCGGCTGCGGGCCCTACTCTGGACACCCCCGCGAGGGGAGGGATGGGGTGACGGTGGATTTAGGGGAGGGGGATTGCACGGCTCCGGTATTTGGCTGGTAAGCGAGCACCGGCCGTGGTCTGGCCTGGTCTGCCGCTCCTGGAGAGAGAGGAAACGACCCTTGTGGCGTGCTGGGTCGATCGGCGGGGCAGTCCTGTGCCGGAGCTGCTGGCTTGCAGCGTTGGCCGGCTGAGGTCGGAGCCGGTCCGGTCGCGGTGAGCAAAATCTGCTGTCCAAGGGGTGTAGAGCGATGGTCGCGGCGATGAGGAGCGCGGGACGCACAGAGAGACAGAAGATGGAGTCTGAGCGGGCGGAGGCGGCGGCTTGAACCCGACCCTTTTACCTTTGCCACCGGGAGGGCGGAGGGGAGGGGGCGGCGGGTACTTTGCATACGGGGGCGAGACCGCCGCCATCTTACCGGCCGCTTCCTCACTGCCCTGCCTGGGCCTCCTCTAGGCAGACACAAGGCTACACCGGCGGGGAGGGGAAGGGGCCTAATGGCGGCGGCAGCAGCCCCGCCTGGGCTCTGGCGGGCGGCCAGCGCCGCCATCTTGTGCTCAGTGAATCCCCGAGGGGTTCTACCTCCGCTCGAGGGGTGGCACCGCCACCATTACAAGCGGGTGGCTCGGCCAATGGGCGCTCTGCGGGGAGCGCTGCGCCTGTCATGAGGTCATTGGTCGGGCCGGGGGCGTGGCTCGGCGGTGCGCAGCAGCGGACGGGGCGTGGTGCAGCCAATGAGGGCGGGCGGCGCGCGCGGCGTAGCCAATGGGGGCGCGGCCTGTCCGGTGTGGGTGTGTGGGGCGGTTCCTGAGCCGGGACAATACACCTGGGGCTGCCGGCCGGGCCGCGCCCGCTCCCCGCCCGCTCCCCGCCGGTGGCAGCCTGCCGGAGGCTGCTCGGGGTAGCTAAGTCGAGCTCACAGCGTAAAGAACCTCGTTTCATTAAGACAAAAGAACAAATGTCAAGAAGTCTGAATTTGGCCTTTTTGCCATGTCTTGTCAGTGGGGCTAATACCCTCAGAACCTCTCGGGTGGAATTTATTACTTGCTTCTGCGGTTTCAGTGCAGCTTAGGGAAAGATTAATGATTTTACACTGTGTTTTGGACAGCATATACCGAACTGGCTGCCACCCTATTACACTGAAAATAATTTCCTGGCGCTCCAGGGGCCTCTTCCTAGTTTTGAAGTTTCACCTCTTGTGTTGGTTTGTTTGTGGAGTTTTGTTGTGCTTGCCTTACAAACTTGCTCGGGGCTTTTGCTAGGAAGCTGATTTTACTTTCTGGGAGCTGACACCATTACGAAGTTTGGCATGACTGTCTATGGTCTCTGCTTCAGCTGGATTTGGTCAGATAGCCTCAGCTTAAGGGTTTTTTTGTGAAGGTCAAAAGTACAGAAAACCTTGGTGATAACAACGGCAAATCTGTCAGAGTCATTCTACAGCAAACGCTTTGTGTTGGGAGGGTACTGTTATGAACAAAGTATCTCATCTGCAGATCTTCTGTCACAATAAGGTGCTGAGAAAACAGCATGTTATGAGTGTATGGTTATGCTTCTTGCTGAATACATATTAAAAAAAATAGAGGAAGCACTTGAAAGGAACCACTGAACAACTGAGAAACTATCCATAACCTGGGTTTGGTGGAAATGGTTCACAGTCTTAATCAAGTGCAATACTTCAAACTAGCACAAATGCAATTTCCAGGGGGATGTCTCCACTTTGATTATGAATTGTTGCAAATAATCATTACTTGACATATAGAAAATTACTTTCACATTTGTCACAATATAAGTGAATCCTTTTAAGTTAATGAATTTTGACATATTTAACAATATTAGCTTTGTAGAAGTTATATTTGAATGGGTGCTAGAGACTTGCATACGTTTTTCTGTTATGTGTGTTGCTGCTGTTTGCTGTATTTTTAAATTTTATATTAAATGATTGCTTTGCAATTACAAGCAGAGGTTTCCAATGAAATACCAAATGAGCCAGCATTCAGGAATGCCTTTTTATTGCTTACACCTGGATCAGAATCTGAAGTCTAGCCCTGTAATTAGCAAGTCACAATTAAAAGCTGAATGCATTAACTGGAAATCTTAATTAAATTTATCTTGGAAGAAGCATATCCCTAATAATGATAATTCAAAATACATTGGAAGTGTTTTTTTCCTTGTTTCTTTGTCTTTTATTTCTTTGTCTTTTTTTTTTTTTTTTTTTTTCAACCCATGAAGTTGAAGGTGGAGTTACTTGGAATAGGATAAAATAATTCTATAGTATTTTCTTCTCATTGTGATAATAGTAACACATTATAATAAAGAAATAATTTAAGTAATGGAAAATACATTTTTGATGTCACTGTTTGTTTCCCTTATTGTGTAAGATTACTCTTAAGAACATGGATTAGCACGGTGGTTTGACGATATGACTCGATAAAATTTTGTGCCAAACAGCATCCTTGGCTTGCTGCTCCCTGGTTCAGCACGTGGTGTAGAAGCAATTGAACTGCAAGGTTTCTCCTGCCTGAGCTGAGGAAAGTGCCTTTGAGATCTATGACTTCCACATACTGCATTAGTGCTTGACTTTGAAATTAGTCCTTTCTCATTTATGGAATTAACATCTCTTCTTTACAGCTTAAATAGCAGAATGGAAATAGTATATTAGAGGCTTAATAAAGTAAAAGAATAACTGTACCTCAGCAGTTTGAACAGCATGGTTCCAGTATGCATGTCCGTATATGTGTGTGTATGTATGTGCACACACACGTCAATGGCATCTTCTCTCATTTGCCAGATATATCAAGCAGAATTGTAAATTTTCAAAAGGTCATAGCAGAGCTTTCTTTAATACTAAGAAAAAACCCAAACTTTTGTGCCTGATGGAAGTTGCTGGCATCTTTCTGAACAGGTTCTCTAAAGATCTTGTTTCATCATGGCAACCAATATGGAGGTGCTGGCTCAGCAGGTAGTGGAGACTCAGCAGGTGGCTGAGGTGAGTGACAGATGATATCACAACAGTCTGTATATCAGATTTTAAAATTTAAAACATTAAGGAATCCCTGCTGTTCACAATAAGGAATATATGGAACAGAAGATCTTTATAGAAAAGTGTTGCATTTACACTTGGGGACAAGCATGAAACCAGTGCAACTGGGATGTGATTTGTTCACACTACTTTGTTCTGGTAGCCCACAAATTAAGAATGAAAGTAGGAAGTTCAACCTGAGCTGTAGAGAAATTTGGCTGTATTATGAATTGTTTAAAAAGTTAATACAACAAAATTTCTTGTCATTTGATCATTAGATTGACTGTTTGGGATGTGGAAAACTTCTGCACCTCATTTGAGTTGTAATCTAGATCCATCACAGTGTTTGAAGTTACCTGTTTTAATTATGTGCTATACTGAATTCACAGTAAGGTGGTTATTTTAGATCAGTATTTGTATTTTGTGCCAGAATGTCCTGATGGGCTGTGCTCTCTGTTCCGTCTCCCAACTGTTCTCCCATACTCTTGATTCATATTCACTGAAGCTTGGATGCTCAACAGTTGAAAAGTTAAAATCAACTCATAAACACAAACTGCAAGTGTTCATGGCCATAGAAGATAATTTCTTTCCTTCACTATGCAATCTTCAGTCAAAAATAAACTAGATCTTTTGTCTGATTAAAATAATTTAGTTTAATATCCTTCAAGTAACTGTGATTTTTTTTTTGTATGGTTACATAATGAAGGAATTTAATAAATTATAAAGGACCTCTATAGATAAGGTCACTTTTCAGACAGTTTGGAGTTTTCTTTCACCTACTGAGCTAAGATTACACCTGTATATTAAAAAATATTTTTAGTTCAAGAAGAAGCCCTTTGTAAGAAGAAAATACAAGTTTAATTCTGTTTTTAGAAGTGGATTTGAGATTCCCTACTTAGGAGTACATTTTTAAAAAAGAAATTTTGTTCTTTTTAGCGTGGAAAATGGCCTAGTGAGTGTCATGGAAGTAACATCTATGGAATAGTGTCAAAAAACTTCTAAGTTTTACACTGAAAACCAACAAGAGATTTTTATCTCTAGTTTTCTGTATCAGGTATGGATTTGGTAAGCTGCATTTTTTAAAAACACTTCCAAAGAATATACTCGGAAAGAGAAACCTGTAATGGAGATAAAGACAAGCTTTATGCTATTTTGGTAGAAGTTGGGTGCTGTAATAACATCTAAAGCACATAAAACATGTGACGTTTGTAATTCCTCGTGCAGGAAGTGCACCGTGGTAACATAGTGTGATGGTTGTATCTTGCCACTGGAGGGATCGCTCCATCTCGAGAGTGTATGAAGCTCTGTGATTTCTTCCTGGCCGGTGGGTAAATAGAGGGCTTCATCTCTTTATAGTTTTCAGCTGCTGCTTATATGATAAGCCTGTCTGCTGCATAACACCATGAAAACTTTGTTCGTGGAGAAACAGTTGTAAGCAGCATTATCTTGTTAGGAATTCATTAATACCATGACCATGTTAATATTGAATCCTTTCTTTATGAATGGGTGCCTGCCTGCTATTTGAGCCTTCTGTCAGATGGTATTTAATACAGGTAAACACATAACTGATTTTCTTTAAATATGCAAAAATTCTATATTTATACTCACCATATCTTAGAGAAAATGTAGAATCAAACTTGGCACTGGCTTTAAAAAATAAGAGTTTTTTGGAATATTATATTTTTTATCAATGAAAATTAAATGGAAGAAAAGAGTATTGACCATGCACTGAATTTCAGGTTATGAATTGTGAGAGACAAGTTGCAATCGGATAACATATTGCCAATATTAGCAGCTTTACCTATCAACGTCACTTTTCTAACATAATTACTACATATAGAGTGCATGGGTTTATTGAGAACTGTGATGCCAAGCAGCAAATTAGACTGTCGTGCAAGTAGTCTACGTGTTGTTTGTCTATCTTGAGCAGCAGTTCGTCAGCTTTGTTTTTCATGAATCTGAATGTTTCGTAGAAGTTGCTGAGTATGTTCCACTATTACATGTATTTTTGTAGTTATTTTATTTTTAGGACTTTTAAAACTTGTTCTTGTAATGGTTCCAAATGGTTTCACTGCTTTTGTTTGTTTCTACTTTATACAGTGTTGCTTGTTTAAATTTTTTCCAATTGTGCATTTCTGAACAGATTGGGTAAGAATTAAATTTTTAGTGTTTGAAGTTGACATTACTCACAGCTCATGAAACTGAAGAACAGAGAGCAGATAGGGGATTCGGAGGGTATTTCAGCAGTTTCTCCTCATCCTGAGCAGCTTTTGGAAAGCAGGAAAAATACTTAAGCCATAATACGAAAATAAGTAACACTGCTTTTCTCAAGTATTTCTTTAGTGCTATCACTGTACAATATGCAAGTGGCCTAGGTGCAGTCCCAGCACCAACTTAGATCTGACTTGAATACTGTGTAAGAAAAATGTGCTTGTTTTTAAAGTGGAGGTGCATTCCCTGTGTAGTACCTGTGATTTTAATACAAAATTTTAAAAATTTTTAAACAGAGCTGTCTTGGGTAGGGGGGAGGGATGTGTGGTGGTAGAAATAAGGGCTATTTCATCTTTCCAATAGCAGCTCTGGTGTGATCAGGAATAATTTTTAGTAATTGCTAAAACTGTCCTTGGCCAGCTCTCTGACAGCCACAAACTATTCCCAGCGCATCCTTTTTTCCTGTCAGAGGCTGCAGGGAGAGAGTCACATGAAGTGACTTTTGAGTCCTGTGCTTCCTGAATCTTGTTTAAGAGCTGCATTGCTAGAGAATTTACAGTTGCTTTCAGTTCCCTCAGTGTAGAAAACTCAAAGTCTTGAGCCTTTCGGAAAGCATGGAGCTCAAAAAATGCTAGATATCTTTGTCACATAAAATATTTTCTTGACCCTCTTCAGAAATCTATGACATGTTACATCATAAGTAGTTTAGTTCAGATGAAGATAGTGTGCTGTAAAAGGAAAGTGGAAACGTTGTTCCGATGGAATAAATTTTTAGTTTGTTTTAAGAATTAATGAAGTGTGGCATAAGACCCTTTCTATTTAATATTTTATTGCTATCAGTGGCCACTTGCTCATTTCTGAGGATTATTCAAAGTGGAGTTTTGATGCAAAGTCTTCTCAAACAGTTTTTGGTTAAGTACAGCTTTTCTCAAGTTCCTGTTAACGGTAAAAGACCTAGACATGCCATAAGGCTGAGGAGTATCTCACAGAAGGCGCAGGTGGGAGTAAGGAGGTTGTATCTGGTTTGGGCAGTTTGGCAGCATTTGAACTGAAGACTTGCCAGATGTGGCATGGCTGCTGGTGTAATAAAAGTGTAGAATGTTACATAAGAGATTTTGATGAGATTTTCTTTAGCATGTATATGTGCCAGTTGCAGCTTCTTCTGTGACTGTTGCCTTCTTATGTGCTACACAAGATCTTGCACTGGCATTCTATTAGGGCAGTTAAAGGAGAGTTCTTCTAGTGGTGAATTCAACTTTTATATGCTATCCTACAAAGGACCCAAGTGGTCGGGAGAGCTAATTCCAAAGAGAATAATTGAAACTTTTTAAAGATATGTCTTACACCTGTGAAGGAAATATATTTGGATATATGTTTTTTGTAAAAGCCTATTATTAATTTAATAGCTAATGATACTCATTAGGAGAAATATCTATGGAAAAATAAGTCTTTCTGATTTGAGTTGCAGGTGTAAAACTTGGTACCATATTGTTCATTGAAATTCTTCAGTTGTTTTATGGGTGCAGTTAAAAATATTTGTTCTGTGATTGCTTAATTATACTTTAATTAATATTGTAGGAAAGAAAACAGAAATTATTGTCTCTGAAATTGGTTTACATGTGTATTCAAGCAATACAATTCCTTTGGCTTTTACTGGAGTGGATATAGAAAATGTTTTTCTGCTTATGTTAGAAAAGATTAGAGGTTTTAAAAATTACTCTCTCTGTGGTCAATGGATATTCCTTCAATTTATTGCTTGAATACTGCTTTTATAATTAAGTGGTGGTGGGAAATAAGCTGCAGAAAGTATTGAAAATTTGGTTAGTCAGTAAGATACATATTTTATATGTACATATTCTCATACAAACACACATAGGTGCATATGTACATAATGGGCAAATCAGTAAATTACTGTTTAAACTTGACTATATGCCTATGAAGAACCTTATTTATTTCTAGTGACATAAAACAATGAAATGCTTGGAGAAGCTTAGCTTCAAACTACTGGTTTTATATATACATATCTATTTTATATATATACACCCATCTACTGGAAGTTTAGTATGATTTCAACTAAAATTTAGAAACTGAAAAAAGTAGAAGAATAAGGTAAATATACAATTATATATGTTTATGTTTAAAACTGGGAAAAATACTAATAATTTAAACAGGAAAAATCAAATTTAATTTTGCCAGCCTTCAAAATGCACCTAATTGTCAAATACTTGTTTTTAATTTAATGATGAAAAAAGTAGATACACATGTTTTTAATTGTATTTTTATATTTCTTGAGCTTTGTGTAGATTTTCTATGTCACAAGGCAAATCATTATTAATTTCTATAAACTTCAGCATATAAAATTATTGCTAGTGGTGCTTACTGGTTCGAATCCTAAGCAATTATATTCTAGATAGAAATGATACTTTCTTCTACACTAAATCATAGTTAGTTGACCTAACATTTACAGTGTAGCTCTGCTGTAAATACACTCCTTTAGGTAATTATGTATAGGTACTATTTTTAGAGAGATGTACAGTTGATGATTGTGTTTTCTGTCAGGTAAAGTGCCTAATTTCAACAGTGAGCATATTTCTGTGCTAAGGAGTCCTTGAAATTAGGAGGAAATACTAATGCTACTTAGACACCTAAGTTATTCATTTGCTGCAGAAGCTTCTGTAGCGGAAGTCCACTGGATTTTTATTGTTGTTAACAAGCTTATCATTCTAAAACCGGTCAAATATGTGGTCACTTTCTCAAAACTTCATGTTCCATAACTTCAACAAATTTAACTTTCGAAAATCTTAAAAATATTTTCTGCTTTTATTCATTTGTCTTCTTTCAGTGCAGCCTCATAAAAATAGTTTGTTGTGGAATGAACTTTTAAGAATAAATACGCTCAACAGGGAATCTGATGGATTTTCGTCTCAATTTTTCTAATTTGAAATTAATTCTCTCCAGTAAGATCACGTGGTGCATACAGGATCAGGGGACCAGGTCCAGCTAGCATGGGTTTAGGAAAGGCAGGTCCTGCCTGTCAAACCTGATCTCGTTTTATGATGAGGTGACCCACCCAGTGGATGAAGGAAAGGCTGTGGATGTGCCAACCTGTATTACAGCAAAGCCTTTGATACTGTCTCCCAGCACTGTCCCAGAGAGGCTGCAGCCCATGACTTGGGCGGTGCATCTTGGCTGGGTGACTGGGGCCAGAGAGTGTGGGGAGTGGTGCCACATCCACCATTCAGTTGCTAGTGGGAGAATAGACTATTCTTGATTTCCAGGCTGCCTCTGGTACATTGTGGTGTAAGGTATGAAGATGCATCAATGAAAGGCCAAGGATTCTACAACTGAACAACTGTAAAACAGTTTTAAAAGTCCTTGCTCTAATTTAGACCTTTTAAATGTTGCATAGCTTCGTTAATAATTTGGCATGAAAGACAAGAAGATCATCAATTATAATTGTCCTCTAAAAGTCTGGATTTTTGGGAATCTTCTTTTTCTCACGTAGGTATCTTGTTTTCTGTAGCTGAAAGCTTTGAATCATCCAGTAATTAGAAGATGCCTCTTATTTCAACATCTCTCCTGTCTATTCTCCTCATTTAACATACAACTTTATTAAAGATTATTAGAGATTGTATGTTCAATTTAGATTATACTTTTACAGTATGTGGGACTACTTATGGTACCAGCAATAGGGGAGTAGAATGGTATGGTTTCAGTAAGTCTTGTGTATTTTAATAACTCTGCTTCCCCGAAGAGACTGTAGTCCATGTTCCTTGTTATCCAAACTCTTTTCTCTTTCTTTATGTCATAAATGAACTTTTCTGTGTATTAAACAAAGATTTTTTCAAATCAAGATAGAATTGAAATTGCCACGTTGTCCAGGTGTACAAATTTTGCTATAATTCCAAGACTGTCTAAAAGACGATTTGATAAAAACAACTTGTGACCATCCTGGTTTTGGACATGTTACCACAGGTAACGGGTTCATAGAATGGTTTGGGTTGGATGAGACCTTCAAGATTGTCTAGTCCAACGCCCTGCCATAGGCAGGGACACCATCCACTATCCCAGGGGGATCCAAGCCCTGTCCAGCCTGGCCTTGGACACTTCCAGGGATCCAGGGGCAGCCCCAGCTTCTCTGGGCACCCTGTGCCATGATCTCACTACCCTCCCAGGGAAGAAATTCTTCCCAATATCCAATCTAAATGTTATTGTACATGTTTAATTCAACATTTAACATTTTTGCTCTGAAGACAGCTTTGCGAGGGGTGTTTTTCAGGCTAAGTATTCAAATCCATTATAGTTTGGTAATCTAGAAAGGTATGGAATAGGACAAGAAACAGTGCTGTTCAGAAGTAGTCCCAAAGTTAATCCCTGTCATTCAAAAGTACTTCGAAATTATTAAAAAGGGAACTTCTTAAAATTTTATTTACATTGTTTATATATGATGTATTTTATTTTTACAGAAGTAAAAAATGAGACAGGTGTATAATCAAAAGTTCAAAAAAGTATTTTTTGCATTTCAGCAAGCTAAAGGATCATACAGTACTTACCCAGTGATTCTTTTGAGCAGAGTGGTGGTTCGGTTTTGTCAGGTTCACTCCATTTCCAGAAAAAGAAAATATTCTTATAATTCATTAAAAGCCAGTCCAAGTTGGGTAAATGATTGTAACTTGTCCAGTAAATTTAGATTCTAAACTATAGAATATATATATCTGATCTTTTATAAATACAGCTATTTCTAAAAGTGTTCAATACCTTAACAGTGAATTAAAATTCTGTATGTTATTTACAGGTGCCGACTGTTCAGACTTCGCTATCTGAATCTCCAGTGATGACCAGCCCTTCCCAGCGTATCCAGATAATTTCCACAGACTCCTCTGTAGCTTCACCACAACGCATTCAGGTAAAAATCTGTTAAGCACCTATCACACCTTTTCTTTTTTTCTCTTCCTCCCACTTAGCTTTATACAAAAAGCATACTAAAGACTATGAAATAATTCCTTCAAGTCTTGTGAGAACAGATAGTTTTTAGTGAAAACTAAAATTCTTTCTCCCCTAGTGTTTATTTGGTGCTGACAAGATGGCTGCATATCAATGCCAATGAGGTGTATTTACATAGGCTAAACCTCACCTACACAAGCAAATCTCCTGAGCCCTGGCCACAGCAAAGTGTGAGATGCTGTCAACAGAAATCTGAGATCGTCACCAAGCACATTCTTCTTCCCACTTATTTAGGAGCCAGTAGAAGATTAATCCACGTAGCACAAAGTTGGCCTTTGGGAACGCTGCACAGTGGGTCTTTGTTACTGGTAGATAATAACAAGATGTCATTTATGTATCAGAATTTATTCAGTGACAAATTGTATAGGACTTGCTAAATTTTAATGAAATACTAGTGCATATTGATATGGTTACTCTACCAGGCAAAACAGAGATCATGCTACCAGACAACTGCATCAGAGACCTTCCGTCATAAGAGAATCTTGAGAGGAGTCATGTGAAACAATAAGGCTGCCTTATTCCATCTGTTATTGATAACTCTAGGGAGTAGCATCTTATGTAATATATGTAGGTTAAAAATGCATAGGTAAATATTAACTGGAGAACATCTCTTTTGTGCCGTTTTTAAAGAAAAATTGGAGAGAGCTTCTTTGTAATTTTTCACAGATACAATTCTGAGATGGAATGAAAGGTTTTAAAACATAAAAATTTACTGTGGTCTTGAACTTCTTCAATGTTTTACAGATTGTGACAGATCAGCAAACAGGTCAGAAAATTCAAATAGTGACAGCAGTGGATTCAGCTGTGTCTCCAAAGCAACAGTTCATTTTAGCTAGTCCAGATGGAACTGGTGCAGGAAAGGTGATCTTGGCAGCACCTGAGACATCTAATGCCAAGCAGCTTATCTTTACCACCACAGACAACATTGTACCAGGCAGAATTCAGGTAAATACAGTAATTTACATAAACTATGGAATTTTGGTTTCAGGGGTTTTTTTTTTGTTTCTAAATTGCTTTAAGACCAATTGCAGTAGTTTTCTGATGACATGGATCAGACATACTATTAGGCTTCATTGTTCAGTCATAAATCCTTCAGTCTTTACCTACCTCATGTACTCCATATCACTCAGCATTTATTGTGTGTTCTCATTCAAATTCCAAAGACATAAGTGAATACTTAAGATAGTGCTTGTGGGAAGTGCCAGGATTTCTGAGTCTGCTCAAGATTCACAGATACACAGAGATACAACTTACCTGAGCAAATTAACATGAGTTTGTACTTTACATTCAGTATCAAGGCACTGCAATATGTTATGTTCTTTTTGTGGGTCTTGAGCATAACCTACACCAACAGGAGCTTTGCAAAGCCAAGGATGTAAACAATAATCTACCACTCATGAAATTTCAGATTTCTTCCTAGCAATCTTAAAAAAAAGAATAAAACAAAAGAAGTGCCTGGTCCCTCTTGTTACTGTTAAAATAGAGAATATTTTACAGGAAGAAAAGTAATTTTTACATAAATATTTAAAAACGGTATTAATCTTCTAAAATTAATATTTCCATGCTAAATAGGATATCTGACATTACAGAGGGGTTGGGTTTTTTTAATTTTTCATGGTTAAATGTTCAGAACATGTGAAATGTTCAGAACACAAGTTTTTAAATCCAAGGCCTTTGGAAGCTCAATTCTTTCTATGGTAGATCTGAGCTCCAGGCTCTCTCTTCTGAACCATTCATCCCTAATAGTTAGAGAAGAGATAGATGGGAACAGCATCTGAAAGCTGGTCTTTGGCTAAAATATAGCAGCTGCTTGAGAGTATTTGCAAGAAGGGAAAAATACTGTTGATTGCACAAGTGAGGAAACATTTGTACTAAACAAAGCTAGCAGTTTTATTTGTAATTTGTTTTGATATGGCTGTTTCAAAAGTCTTAATATTGTCTGTAATAACTCTCATTAAATTGCATTTAATGCTACTTAATTTCATTCCATATGCCATACTTACTCATAAATCAGTCTGCTTTTCTTAGCTGATACACCAATCTTGTTCCATAGGCAAAGCGCCTTACCTTCATATCTGGCTAATTACATCTTTTTGTTCTGGAATTTTGCTTTAGATAGTGACAGACTCTGCTTCAGTGGAACGTCTGCTAGGAAAAACTGATGTTCAGCGGCCCCAGGTAGTAGAATATTGTGTAGTCTGTGGTGATAAAGCATCAGGTAAGGAAGCCTGCAAAGTGGTATTGAAGAAACTTGCTTGAAAGGATGACTGGGATGAAGAGATGATTTTTCATGTGCTTTAATGGATTTTAGTTATGCTCATGGCAAAAGAAATCAAGTTTTTAAATGGAAAAATATAACATACTCTGTATCTATACACAAAAAGTAGCTAAACTTTGCTTGGAAGAACATTGGGTTTTTCCTTGAACTGAAGCATATGATCAATTGGCTGAAAGATAAAAAAAATAATGATTAAATCACTGCTGGTAATTGAAAAAGACTACTTGAAGCATGTCATCAAGTTCCCCACAGTGATGCGCAACCATGAAATAAACATGTCACCTGAAAATGTCTAACTAGTCCAAGAAAGTGCTTCTTAGTGCTCTCTAACAAACTTAATGCTTCTTGTTAGATTTTGTTCTACTATCACAAAACAGGGCAAGCAGAGATCACATGAATCCTCAGTATTTCAGATCCATGCAGTAACAAGGAGTCTTAGGAGAAAATTTTTATATTAGTCAAGGGGTGTTCTGTGCTTTCAGAGCAGAGAGAAGACACCCTTGTGTTTCTTTTTCTCACTTTCTTTTACTTCTCCAAGTGTTTATGTAATTAAAACAGTACCAGAATTAATATGGACAGGAAATTTAAATAAAGATTGCATTTTAAATTTTGGTGTAAAATTACTTGTTTTCTGAAATTACTTGAGCTCTTAGCCAGTATATTGTCTAAATGTATCCTATAGTCTGTAACAGCAGATAGAATTGTGTCTCTACTTATGCAGAATGGGAACTACACCTTCATCAACTGCACATTCAGAAATAGGCTGAACCTTCCTCTCTTCACTCTCTCACCAAAACCTCTGACAGTAGATAAACCAGAAATATCTTGTGAGACTGTAGTAATGCTTTCATGGTCCAAAATCTTGCTACAAATAAAAAACAGATTTAAAGGGTGACTTACAGTGTTTTACTTGCTTAAAATGAATATTTCTATGCTAAAATAAAAGTAATTTCCAAATGATAACAATATATATGTTTCCTAGGTCGTCACTATGGTGCTGTCAGTTGTGAGGGATGCAAAGGTTTCTTTAAAAGGAGTGTAAGAAAGAATTTGACCTACAGTTGTCGTAGCAACCAGGACTGTATCATCAATAAACACCATCGGAATCGATGCCAGTTTTGTAGACTTAAGAAATGTCTAGAGATGGGCATGAAAATGGAATGTGAGTGTTAAGTACTCAATGTGATATTGTGCCTACCAAATAACAGTTATGTGGACTACCACTTATTAATGTGTTCTCTCTATTTTGGTATATGTTGCTTGAAGGAAAGAACATTTTGGCAGTATCTAGTACACCTTTCTTTCATCACCATTTTATGTCTGAGGTCCAGTAGTGGTTTGTTTCAAGCCGTGTCTCCAAGTCCTGTTGTCTTTGAAGAGCCCAGTTATAGCCTCACTTTGAGTGCCTGTTCCAAACACAGTGTATGTTTATAATAAAAATATTTTGACATGGATCGACATGAATCTGAGTCTAATATTCTGTTTTGAGAACCTGGTTTCCTTCCAGTTTATTTTTGTGGCTTTTTCTACCAGTGATAGAAAGTAGTTAGTCTTTTTTTTTACCTCTTTTTAAATTTTTACGTTAATTTGATAATTTGTGAGCAGTGTTTTATGAGGCATTGTATAAACTGCTGTATGTTTTAAAATATGCTTTCATGTTTGTGTGCTGTACTTCATATACTTCCAGTGCTGGCAGCCAAATACTTGTTTCAATATATTTTTGTTTCAAGTTTCTGTCACCTGTTCTCCAATTTAGCACTGTGTGAAACAGTTACAAGGTTGTTGTGTGATTTGATCTAAGCAGGGTAAGTTCCAACCACTGAGTTCAAGGGAGGCAGATAAGCTGTAAACAGGGACATAATTATTATATTTGTACCCTGAAACTCCAGACCTATTGTGATGATTCTTGTGCTTTGCACACAATGTGCTGAATATGAGATGAGATGTTTGTACAAGAAAAACTGTTGCAGTTCCAGAAAGTAAACCTTTCTTATCCCAGTATTATTAGGGTATACGTTTACTGACTTCACTGGCTTTGGGTCAGATTTCTGATTAATAATTAATATGTATTCACCAAGTCAGTAAATTTGATATGCCAACTTCTAACCCCCTAAATTTTACTAATAGTAATAATATTAGCAAAAATAAAATCAGGAACTATAAGTAACTCTTGCTGGTTGTAAGGATAACTTTCTGTAATGTTTTAAATAATAGTATTTAAATATAAAGATGCACTTTTCACTTTCTTTAGAAGTTACAAAGTAACTGCTTCTTACTTTTTTAATTAAAAAACTTGCTACACTTGTCCAGCACTTCAGAGACTGAACTTAGTTTGTTTCAATTCTCAAATATAGATATAGATTATGAAAGGGTTAGTTTTGGAACACTCTTCCCTACCTGGGTGGAATTAATGGCTGTGAGTGAAATGTATGTCATGCAGAGAGTATCCTCTCAAGGAATTAACCTGCATTTCTCAGGTAACTTGCCTCACTTGAGGGTTCCTTCTGGGTTTGCATTGTTTTGTGTCATACAGAACAGGAATGTGCCTAACATTTAGATACAGCTGTGCCTGTAAAAAAAAACCCAAACAAATTGAACACACAATCTGTAGACTCTGCCATCATATCAAATGCCAAAAAGAAAGAGAAATATTTTATTTCAGATCAGCAAAACTTGAAGTAATAGATCAATCTGTGAGTTTCTTAGTTAAAAGTATATATAAAAATACACATACTTACAGATATAGTAATATCAGAGCCTGTTTTTTCACTCTTGGTATTAAATTTCCAGTTTTGCACTGAGGTGGTACACTATCATAACTACAGGAATTTGACTTAGGTTTTCTATTTTTTGTTTGAATTATTTCCTTTCAAATCTGTATGTTTCTATCTTTACGTAGCGGTTCAGAGTGAAAGAAAGCCTTTTGATGTGCAACGTGAAAAACCAACCAACTGTGCAGCTTCTACTGAAAAAATCTATATAAGAAAAGATCTTCGAAGCCCTCTAATAGCAACTCCAACATTTGTGGCAGATAAAGATGGGACACGGTGAGTACCTCAGTTCCACGCATCACGTTATTTGTGCATATTACTTTGCAGTCACACCTGTGTTCTTTCTCCCCCTCTGCTCTCAGAAAAGAACTCTAAAGCACACATTATATTTCCATTACCAAGGTCAGTGTAGGTTCTACTTCTCTTGAAAGTTTTTATGTCTGCGTACAGGTACGTGGTTTTCAGTTCAGACCTGGCTCTTGTCCAGCCAAGTCAGAATGGTGAAGAGCAAGTGAATGACATTCAAGCAGAAAGCATGTAGGCTAATGCTGTGATGCATTCAGGTTAGCATTTCCCTGAAATCAGATCTGCAAATGGCAGGCTTGGGCTTCCTTCTCCTAAATACAGCAGTTAGGGAGACTCAGTGACTGCTGATTCAGATCCCAAGAGACTGGTTTCAACAATAACAAAACAGCAGCTTTCTTTTACTATATAGAAGAAGTTGGTTCCTGCAAGATGGTTCCAGCACTCTCAGATGTCTCCTTAGGCAATGAGTGTGAAAACGCACATCATTACAAACAAAGGCAAGATTTCTTTTTTAATGAATAAAAAAAGTCTTGTCTGTATCCTTACACTCATTCATTAAACCTGTAGTTTATGAATGGTTGAGAACCACATAAAAAATTGGATTTTATTATTTGGTTTTCATATGGGGGGAAGTATTTGAATTTAATTTTTGATATACATATTCCTTGTAGAAAAATGGCACTGCAATTAGGAAGTTTGGGCTGCAGATTTCTTGGAGAATTGTTTTTCAGTGTTCTTGTTTGAAAGACGTACCATAGACCCATTTGCCTCTTAGAAATTTCCTTGAGCTACAGATCCATTGCAGACCTATAGACAATACTGTAGTTATTAAGAACCACTGTGTTATTTATGTAGGATTCAGATTTTCATGATATACAAATTCATGGTAATTTGCTGCCTCTGCTTGTTCACAATGATAGCTGTTGTCAGACCCCTTGTACTGTAACATTCCGCAGCCTGCACCTGTGTTGTGTGTTCGTGTTGTGTTATGGACTCTTGGAACATCACATCTGTAGCAAATAAACTTCTTGCTGACTGCAAAGTCTTTCTGTCTCCCTAAATTAGATACGTCAGAGGGGAAAGATATTTGGTCAAAAGCAGCAGAGATTTTATGTAGGCTTTGATTACCTGACTGTTTCTGACTATGTTTTGGAATGTAAAAAATATTTTTATGACTTTATTCAGTGCTGGCCATGGTCTTGTTTGGAATACAGAGTTATGGCTTCCTCCAAAGTCTAATATAAAACTAGAACTACTAAGTGACTTCTGAGAGCATGAGAAGACAATAACTTGACTTAAAGCAGACTAAACCAGAAGAAAAAGCAAATGAGAAAATACACATTTGGGAAGTTTTCATTGTGTTGCACTGGAAATTAAAAGATATTTCAGTCTTTCTGTCTTCTAAGCTACTTTTTAGGAACTGTTTCAGAAAGACTTAAGTCCTGATAGATAAACGGTAAGCTTCACTAAATTGTTTAAAAACTGGTAATTCCTTTTATGCTGTCTTAAGTTGTTACACATTCTTCCGATTAATGGAAAATACTACTGACCATCAGATGCCTTATGCTTTTGAACAGGTCAGCTGGTCTTCTTGATCCAGGAATGCTCGTGAATATTCAACAGCCTTTGATCAGGGATGATGGTACAGTCCTCCTAGCTGCTGATTCCAAGGTATTACTGGCTCACTTCAGTTTTGAGCATATCTATTAAATTGTTCAGATTACTTTATCTATTCTATGTAGTCTCAAGTGGTTGCTGCTCTTGATAAGGTGGTGATAAGTGTGAAGAACTGTATGAATGGATGTACTAAATTGGTCAATATGATCATGGTTTCTTTTGGCAAGAATATTTCTGCATAAGGTCAGCCACAAGTGGCTGATATGATATCAATCTGGGACTAGGATTGATAATTAGAACAGGATTTGAAGATAATTGAGAGGCATTTTTCTTCCTGGCATTCAGGAGGAAGGAAAAGCTGCATAGAGGAAAAAGAACAAAAAGATTAAAAGTGGGGGGGGAAATTATATATGATATATTAATTATAATTTTGATTTACTAATGTAGTGTTTCCTTTTCAGGCTGAAACAAGCCAGGGTGCCTTAGGAACACTAGCAAATGTCGTAACATCTCTTGCTAATCTCAGTGAGTCACTGAATAATGGAGATACTTCTGAAGTTCAACAAGAAGAGCAGTCTGCAAGTGAGATTACACGGTATGCATTCATATTTACACCTTACTTAGTAATTTGTGTTCCATGTGGTGTATCCTTATACTCATTCATTAAAGGAATTTGGCATTACACCAGACACAGTACAGATTACCATATTGCCCCTATTTTGAAACACAAAACCAATTCTTTAGAAATCAGTTTTGGCTCTTTCCCTCTTGTGAAGAACTGTGCTCTGTGTTCTGAAGTTAGACCAGATTTGGTTCTCAGAAAAATAATAAATGACTAGTTTGTGACTTTGAAAGACTCTGAGAATAGCAACATTGCAGTGGCATTTTATTTCACAGCAGTGTTTCATGTAAGCTTCTCCTGTACAATGCTTGTGCCCTCAGCCCTGCTCTTTAGGGGTCTGCATTACTGCAGATTTATTTTTGAGATTGTGCTGCTGTAAAATCAGGTAATGTAAATTTAGAAAGTGTTTGAAGTCTTTTGGGGTTTTTTTTTGTTTTGGTTTGGTTTGGTTTTTTTTTTTTCCTTTATTAATGAAAAATATATTAAAAAGGGGCATGGAGTATTAAAATTTCCAGCACAACTTGAGATTTTCAAGACTGGGATTTTTTTTGTTGGTTGGTTTTGGTTGTGTTTTTTGGTGGGGAGGCAGGTTGGTTGAATTTAGCAGTATAGGTTAAGAAGATAAAATACTTGGACTCAAAGTTGTCCACTGCTTTTCAAAAAGAAGATTTTTAGGAGGAGCTTAACTGTCATGGTTTAGGAATGGTGTTCTCCAATTTAATGTTCACACTTAAACTATGCTGTCACTTGCTCCCCCTCTGTCTGCAGTCCGAGGCACAAAAGGCAGAGGTCACAGGTTGAAATAGGAGCAATTTACTGGAAACAGCAATGAGACTAGCAAATAATCAGTAACAGCAAAATGAAACAGTAATAGCAACAGTATTAATAACAAAAGGTGGAAGAAAGAAATGATTTACACATAAAAGCCCTTGACAACAAACAAATACCAGACCAGTCTGCCCACTACACTCACTGGAAGGCACCTCCTCTGGGGGGAGAGAGAGAGAAAGGCATTCATTAAGGCTCTTAAGTCTTTCATTTGAACTCCTCAAGTGAAGTGAATTAATATTTTAAAATCCTTGACACTGCAATGTCAGCTGATGTCAACTTCTTACTCTTTCTTTGAAGCAGAAAAAAAATTATAAAAATCCCTCTCCTTAAAAACATCTTGACAAAAAAAGTGGTCAAGGACCACTATACTGTAATACTGTCCACTGGTATGAAATTGGAACACAATTCTTCTTTACATCTGAGCTCTGTTAATCCTAAGAGAATTTACTGTGATTTATTTGGGTAATGATTGAGCAACAGCTTGAGTATAAAGGAGACCAGGATCAGTCTCTCCTGTGTTACTGTCATAAAGCTATTAAAGGCTCTGTCTATACTGGGAGATCAGGAGTGCCTGGCCATCTTAAGGGAAAGGAAATTCAGGCATATTGTCGAGAAACCATACTGTTCTCCCTGTTCCAAAAAGCTGGAGATCAAGGATGGGACTTTGTTCTTCAGAGTACATCTGGTCTGTAATCCTCACCGTATCTGTGAGAAGGGGGAATATTGAATGGTTAGTGCAAGAGGACTGTTGTGGTTTAAGCCCAGCAGACACTTAAGCCTCACACAGCTGCTCCTTCACTCCTCCGCCAGTGGGACTGGCCACCAGAATCAGAAGGGTAAAAGGGAGAAGACTTGTGGGTTGAGATAAAGATGTGGGTTGTTTGTTTGTGTGTGTGGCTTTTGCTTCACCTATTAAAGTAAAGGAAATTCACTACCTTCCATGGGCAGTCAGGGTTCAGCCACCTCCACAACAGCAGGGTTCCAGCATGTGTAACAGTTACTTCCAAAGAGGAACATCTCTCCAAGCGTCACTCCACTTCCTCTTTCTTCCCCATTTTTTGTATACTGAGTGTGATGTCACAAAGTACGGAATAACCCTTGTATCATTTGGGGTCAGCTGTTCCGGATGTGTCACCTCCAAACTTCTTATGCATGTTCAGCTTCCTCACTGCAGGGAGGACAAGAAGCAGAAAAGGCCTTTACAATGTGCAAGCACTGCTGTGTGTAATAAAAACATCTCTGTATTATCAACATTATTTTCAGTACAAATCCAAAACAGTGGAGAAAATTAACTGTATCCCAGCTGCAACCAGTCACAGCACAAGGCCCCTTTACTAGTACGAATACTAGGATAAAACTATCAGAGCAGGATTTACAGTACAAAATCCTTCCCTTGCAGTAGAGATCTTTTACCAGCAATAGGTGCACACATCTTTTTGTTTTATTAATACCCAAAGAGTACAGAGGGACCAAATTGTAATGAAAAGTCTGACTTGGTGTCAGCCTAAAGAGTTCTTGTGTGTGTTCCCTCTAAGTGAAAATGTTTATAGCATTTAATTTGAGCACTATGAATTTTTTAAGATCTAAGGAAGCACTCTTTCATTATTTACTTTTCTTTTTTTTTTTTTTTTTTTTTTTTTTTTTTTTTTTTTTTTTTTTTTTTAGGGCATTTGATACTTTGGCTAAAGCACTTAATACCACAGATGGTACAACAGCTCATAACTTGGCAGATGGGATGGATCCTACAGGAGGAGGAAATATTCATGTAATCAGTAGAGATCAGTCAACACCAATTATTGAAGTGGAAGGACCCCTACTTACAGATACACACGTCACATTTAAGGTATGTGCTTCTTTCAGTGTCTTACTAAATAAACTAATGCTTGAGATGTATGAGCTCCTACATGATTTCTTGTCTCATATTCCCAATTTGCATTCTTTGCCCAGTAATAATGAGTTATTTAGTACAGTTTTCCTTTGACAACTTCTTGTCACACTGTCGATTGTGGTGGACTATGAGAGTAGTTTGAATGTTTTTGCCAGTTTCATCAATTAAAATTGGTACATTTTATTGTACTGTACTTTTATTTTTTGCAGCTGACAATGCCCAGTCCGATGCCAGAGTACCTTAACGTGCACTACATCTGTGAGTCAGCATCACGACTCCTTTTCCTCTCTATGCACTGGGCTAGGTCCATACCTGCATTTCAAGCTCTTGGGTAAATGGACATACTCTGTTTGAATGGTTTGCTTTTCAATGAATTTAAGCACTGATCTGAACACTTCCCAGCTATTTTGAACTTTATAGTTAAGATATTACTTAATTTTTAATGAATACCTTAAAATGTGTGAAGACTATGCAATATTCCCTATTTTGAAGAATAAAATAGAAGATGGCAGAAGGGAGGGTAGCTACAATATCTGATGTTACTGTGATTACTGAAACTAAAGCCAAATCAAAAGCAAACATTAATTTCTAGAAATTAAATGCTTGCTTTTGATTCCTTACTAAAGAATCGATGAACACCATTTCACAGATAACCCAAAATAGTTTCCCGTAGTCTATAATTTTTTTTTGCTTCTTGTAATATGCTAATAAATGCTTGTTACCAAAATGTTTTGCATAGATTAATCTTTATTATGAATTTTTATACCTAACATAATTGTACATAGGGCAATACCAAGCTGATACGCAAACCACTTAGCGTTTGATTTTCTGCTGTTTATAGGCAGGACTGTAATACAAGCCTTGTGCGTGCCTGCTGGAATGAACTGTTCACCTTAGGCCTGGCACAGTGTGCACAGGTGATGAGTCTCTCTACCATCCTGGGAGCCATTGTCAACCACCTCCAGAACAGCATACAGGAAGGTACGTTACCAGCACTGCTAACAGGGACTTTTGGATAACATTGCTTACAAGGTGTTTCCCCATCAGTGGTAGAATGGTTCACCTGGAACGAGGTGACGCTTTCTCTTGCACAGTTATCTTTCCCCTGGTGATCTACAATTTTGTTGCACTGACCTCACAGAGATATCTGTGGGATAGATTTGTCCATAGAGGCAAGGGTGTCTTCTATGCCTGACTGACATTACAGAGAAAGACAGTATATCCTAAAATGCTCGGGTGTGCTCAGAGAGTTTTATTCCCATCCAGATGTTATGTTTTTTCCTCTGAGAATAATGAGATCCTCTTCTAAACCACACCAGACTTTTTCCTTCTGGAACTTTCCTACTCCTCTTTTCAGTGTAAAAGCACAGTGTTTGCCAATTATCACAAGTATACTCTTGCAAGTATAATGGTTTTGGATACTATTGTAATGCAATAATGTATTTTGAAGTGCCCTTGACGCATTAAGCAGCCTAACCCTTCTTGACATTCTTAACAAGATGTAATTATTTTTTTTAATTCAATGTTGGTCTGTTGATAATGATGATTATATCTAGAATGGATGAAAATCTGTTCTATTTGCTTTTTCTTACATTCTTTAAAGACACTTTCAATCAATGGCATTGATTAGTATGAAAATAATATTTGTTTTTAAAAGGAGAAGAAAACAATACTAGCAGCCTTAAATTCTGCAAACACAGCATAATACATGAAAACTACTTTAAATTTAAATGTGCATTAAAAGCAGTTATAGAATACTATTTAATATAATTTTTAAATAATTTTTATGGTGTCTTTATTGTGCACACAGCAAAAATTAGAAAATAGGTTTTTACTGAGAAGAGTAAAACAGATGTATTTTTCTAGAGCTGAAGGATATTAAATATTTTTTTCCAGCTATCTGCTTTGTACATTTTATAGTTCTACAATCAAGTTTTAATCTACTTTATTAGCTTCATCATGATAAAGTAAATTAGAGTGAAAATTGATTCTTAAATGGATAGTATGCTTTAATTGGTTTCATAATGAATATGGGGGTTTTTTTTGTTTTGGGTTGTTGTTTGGTTTTTGTTTGTTTTGATTTGTTGGTTTCTCATTTAAGAGAGCCTGGATAGTCTCAAAGTCCAACAGAGTGCTGCTCCTTTCCTGCACAGAGAGGCAAAAGTCGGAAAGATCAGTAGGGAAACCTGTACATTGGATGTTCTGTGCAGAGTTGGGCTTTACTTTGTATCTGTGTCAGAATACACAGAGCTGTCTATTCCACCTCCATTCCAGGCAGTGACTTTGGGGAGGAGTAAGTGGTAGGGCTGTTACAGCTGATTCTACTTCTGTTCTCATGCATCAAAATCGTAAAACAATGATCTTTTTCTATAACCTGTACTTGCAGGCATACTATGTTAGCTGAGACCAGCCAAGAAAAGAGGATCATTAGTGTTATTTATCTGTTCTGCAAAGTTAACATCTTATATTGTGTATTATACCTTCAAAATTCAAAACAAAGTGAAGAAATTTCAGGACTTTGTCTAAGAACATGTCAGTGATGAGACTACTTAGAAACTCTGAAATTCAAGTTTGCTTTTCCTGAGTTTTTCTGGACCATATTTTCCTACTTAATACAGGAATACAAATGTTACATTATGTCTATCTTCTTCCGTCTTGAGTAACTAAAAATTTGTATCACAGTTAATGATTTAGAAGTGTAGATTATGCTTTCATTCTTATTTCAAGACTGAGCAAAAATGGTTCTCCCATTCATTCAGTCTTCTTATTGCAGTTTCAGAATATAGATCATATAGTAATAAACTATGTCAAAGATTCAGGAAAGGTTTTATCCCTTGTGAACTGACTAACTTCTGAAGATTGATAATAGTAATTACATATATTCAAAAATTTGTCTTAATAGTACTCTCTAATGTTTTTTTTCTTGACTAGTTTGTAGATATACAGTCAAATACAAGGATTTCTATTTACCAAAACAGAAATCTTTCCTTTCCTAGTTTAGCAGCTAATATCACCCACTCATAACATACCTATAAATAAAATAATTTTTTTAAATTGAAATTTTAAGATAGATTATTAACCCAATATAAGGAATGGATCTTTCAAAAGATAGCAGAATCTCTGGTATGTGTATTTCAGTGGATTTACCCCATCAGACGGGAAAAAGACGATTTACCATAGCTAATGAAAACTTCACTTCTAGAAATACAGGTAGAGTAGAAAGTAGCACTGTCATTACTGTTCCTGCATTCACTTTTGGAAAAGCTAATTCAATAATGTTTGAATGTAAAATTAGGTTTGCATGTTAGCATTTGCTTTGTGCTTCTGTTCATTCCCAGAATCACTCTAGCCATTTGTAGAATAATGCACCATAATTTGAGAGTCTCTGCTTGGAACAGTACATCACTGGAAAAAGTTTGGTGTGGCACATTATGCTGTCCTGGCAAAATTACAGAGAAGAGAGAACATTGTTTGCTAGCCCTGGGTCTGACCCAACTTTATAAATTCCCATCACTTTCATAATAATTTAGGCATCCTTACATGTTAAGTGTTTTAAGACAGCAAAAGACTGCAAATATCACTTGACTTGGTTTATAAAACTTTATTTGTTAATATATTAGAAATGCTTGAGCTCAGATGAAATAGTAAGCAATATCTTTTTGTAGATAAACTTTCTGGAGACAGAATAAAGCAAGTCATGGAACACATCTGGAAACTTCAGGAGTTCTGTAACAGCATGGCCAAGCTTGATATTGATGGATATGAATATGCATACCTTAAAGCTATAGTCCTTTTTAGCCCTGGTAAGGAAATTAGTAACCATATCTTTTTAAATAATATGCCTTAATATGTCAATTCTTTAACATTTTTAAATGAGACTAATGTCTTGAGATGAGACTCATCTGTTAAGTTGCAGATAAAATGATTGTTTCATAATGATTATCACAATATGTGTAATTTCAAAATAACTTCAGAGCAACATATCCATGTTATTTACAGTTCAAATCTATCAGGTGTTTCCTGGACAGCCACCCTAGAAGATTAGATTCTCAAGTTACCTTCAGCTGAGGATCTAGGAGTAATAAATTATCCGGAATGTGGACTAGCAATATTAGTGAGGTAGATGGGGAGGAGGATTAGAAGAAATGCCTTCATTGTGACAGAAAAAAAATTTGCTTTAGTTTTAGTATTTTTAATATACTTATAAGAGGAATAGCTGAAATATGAGCAGAGATACCTATTTTATATGAAACTTCCACACAATCTCAAAAACTGAGTATAAACAGTCTGTCTTCCATTTGTGATCAAAAAAATGACAGGAGACAACTAAAGCATAGTCAAGCGTTTCTCAAATAGGAGCATTTACTCAAAAAAGACACTTGAGATCTGGAATGATTAGGTAAGGACATTAAATTGGAAGTGGTGGCCTTTTCAGCAAAGGTGGCAAATGTTTCTAGAACACAAAAAGGTTAATGAAAAACTGCTGACAGACTGAGTAAAAGGGAAAGATTTGCTCAGAAATGCATATTATTTATTTTAATTTAAAGGTATTTACCACTTTGTATTTAACAGAATGCAAAGTATAAGGACATATTGTTATTGGTGTGTTTGCCTGGGGTTTTTTTGCATTGATAACTATTTTTCTCTTTGTAATAAAACTTAATTAGAAGATACCGGTGTCCTGAAATGTTCTTCCAAAATTTTTTCTGGAGATTGTCCCATACAAGTTAGGTTTATTAGGGGTTTTGTTCAAGTTGGAAAAGAAAGAAACTATTCAATCTCAAGGTAGCGCTGTCCTATTTCAAGTTTCAAGCAGTTTTGTACACAAGAGTGAAGATATTTTAGCATAGTAAGGTGGTATTTTGTGGGTTTGCTTTTTTTTTTTTTTCTCTGATCATGTGGCTGTCTGAGGAGCTGAGCCAGCTGGAATTAAAACATGAGACAGATTTGGGAAGATTAAAACATTGATCTATCAGGAAAATAACCCTAGATACTGCTTAGCCAGCCTAGTTGGAACAAATCAGAGAGGCAAACATATTTACATTTAAACAAGCAAAATTTAAAAGCAAATTCTGTGTCATTGCCTGGTACACACATACAGGCTTAATCTTTGTACTCTTTCTTATGGATACACACAGCTCTAGAGAGAAAACTGAACAAGGTAATTCTGAAGCCAGGAAGTAAATGTTCACCTGAGTGGTTTCCTTTATACAGCTAGCATGTTAAACATCACAATACCAGAAAAATATTTCATTAAAATTAAATGTGAGAGTCTTATAAATATTTATTTCACAATGTATAGGGAAACAATCGACATACAGAAATGTTTTGTTTCTTTAGATCACCCTGGTCTGACCAGTTCAACCCAAATAGAAAAATTCCAGGAGAAGGCACAGATGGAATTGCAGGACTATGTACAAAAAACCTATCCAGAAGATACTTATAGGTATTTATTGTCTAAAATACCCAAAGTAATGTTGTGGGCTGTAGCTAACAAAAGTACAAAATAGCATCATTGATGTTTTTGACATCTGGGGTTTGGGGGTTTTTCTGACTGTTGTTAAGAAAGAATGAAAACCTAATTCATAAAAGCAAGCAGGTTTGTTTAAAGATATGTAGAAACAAGAACAGCTGTCCGGCTTCCTCCCTCTAAATTAAATTTATTAGTACGTTCTTGAGTTTTGAGGGGTTTTTTTGAGACTCTCATAGTCATGTTTAGAAAAGTAACCAGACTTACTTTTTTAGAAGTTTGGGGGATAACTGCTTCAACTAATTCACACTCCTGCTTTTCTCAAGTTATTTTAAAGTCTCTTTGACAACTAAAAGGTGATTATCATCCTTAATGTTTTTCAAGTTGCATATGTTAAAACAGTCAGTTATAGCCCTTTGAAAAACAAGGGAACAATAACTATCTCTCAAACTTCTGTATATAAGAAATTCCCACATCCTACTTATTTTCTCCTTTGCCTTTTTTTTTTCTTTTTTAACTTCCAAGGACTTCTCTGAAATTTTTAGCCCTTTTTTTTTTCACCTCTCAACTACTCTGTTTGTTATGTGCTAGAAACCATTATCACATTTTCTAACAATCTCCATCAAAACTTAAAATTCATCAACACCATGATTATCTGCTATCAGGGAAATTCTCACCTCTGTCTAGCAAGATATTCTGGAACATGTTCTTGTCTACTGTGAAAGGTATCCTCATGTAAAGAAGCAATCCCATACACTTAAGCACTGTCTGAGGGTGGGGTAACTAAAAAGAAGAAAAAAACCTGTCTGGAGAAAAAAGAGCTTTTCCCATCTTTGTTTTCTACACTGATCACTGCACACAACACTGTGGTGCAATTTCTCTGCCTCAGGAATATCCCATGGGAAAAATCCCACATTCTTCCAAGTACAATTGAGTCCTTCTGGTTTGATTAGTGAGAGCTGAATATCTACCATAAAACTAAATATAAAATTTGTTCCATATACTTATTTCTCATAATAGTGTCTCAGGGAAGAAAATCAGAGTTATATTCAGCAATCAATGCCCTTTATTTTAACTATTTATAATAGTTTCTGTATCTCCATGGTCACTCATAGATAAGTTTAGAGAACAAATCTATTATTTTTGAGCAACTGAGTACAGGTACAAATTGAGATAGGAGATAAGTGTTACAGTTTTCACAAAAACAACAGCATAGCTTGAATCTAGCTTGAATTTTTGCCCTGAAGTTTAAAAGATATGGTATATTAGCAGAATGGACCTTAGATATTTTCTCCATAAATATTCAAGCATGTCCCAGAGCACCTGTGGCCAGTGCTACCAAAGGTTTGCTATTACATGGTTCTGATTCAAAAAATTTATTTGGTTTGGCATTTGTGATGTACATCTGCCATATGAATGACAGCAAAATGCTTTCCTCGCCGTCCTAGATTTCAAATGCATGGGAAGTCTATCATTTCAATACAATCGCTTCATTATATTGGATATCTGTTAACATCCTGGTAAATAAAACATCAGGGCAATTTGGCAATACTTATGCTTAACAGTATATTCCCCCAAATTCCTTCTCTCATTTGAAGCAGACTCTCTTTTTTCTGTTTTTATACATCCAGCCCCCTTCCTGCTATCTCATTTGGCATGAAGTTGCTAGGCAACTTAGGACTATGCTGTTTATGGCTGAAATTTTAATTAAGCATTGTACTCTTAAAATGGTGCAAATGTTCACACTAATCAGTATGAATATTATTAGTCTCAGCATTGTTTGTCCAGAGCTGGGAATTTCAAAAGCAGGCCAAGAAAATTGTGTGTTTGTACATATATGTTCTGTCTACAAAGGTCATTAACGTGTCCCTTTCATTGCAAAACTACAAAACTATTTGGCTTTCATTTTGTTTGCAGGATAGAAGAGTAACCATTCTTTTTGTCGTAGCCAGTTAGTTTTAATTGCCTCTTTATGCCTATTCATGAATTATGGTAATAAAAAAGGAAGATCCAGCTCTTCAGCCATAGAGTGTCTTAAACTGGTCTTATATGTATTTATAATCCACTGAACTTCTTTTTCAGACTAGCCCGGATCCTAGTTCGCCTGCCAGCACTTAGGTTGATGAGCTCTAGCATCACCGAGGAACTGTTTTTCACTGGTCTCATTGGAAATGTACCCATTGACAGCATAATCCCCTACATTCTCAAAATGGAAACAGCAGAGTATAATGGTCAAATAACTGGCACATCTGCGTAGAGGGAACAACGTAATTTGAGGGATCGAAGTAATTTTCACAAAAACCATATAATTGCAAAGTTAAAAGAGTAGTGTTTCGGTATGTGCAAATAATAACTTGTTATGTCTTCTGACAGACTTCTCTTTGTCTTTTTCTGATGTTGACAGATTTTAAAGCAACTATTAAAAGACCTGCTACAGGACCTTTCCTGCCACAAGGAATACTTTTGATGCCTTTCATTTAAAAGGCCATAGATTACTGAACATACTTTTCACATGCTTTGTACTTAGAAACTATCAGTGGTTAAAAAGAGTTTTATAATATCAGAGTAGTAATAAAATTACTTTAAAAGTAAAAAGAACGGTATGTATATAATTTAAAATATCCTTGGAATGAATGTCTAACAATTGCTAGGGTATAATACTAGCACTTTGTAATTACTTCTTGTCAGAGCAACAGCATCATCAACATCCTTCTTATGAGTATGGAAAATGAAAAAAATGCATATGTCCGTAATCAAAATGCTACTCATCTTTGTAAAAATGTAGAATGCTAAAGGAGACAATCATTTAATCTACAAAAAGTCACTTGCTTATGCATGTGACATATAAGTCACTTATGTTATGCATGAAATATTAATGTGGATTCTTAAATCAGGTATCTACATTATATGAAACTGTATCTGTTAAATTAGTGCAGTTATAATACACATTATAGTGCAGTCATAGTGACTATTATGTGTTACAGGAATTCCCCACAATCATGATAAATGTTATTCTAAGAAGAAGCCTTTTGACTTTGGGGAAAATCAGTCATTAACTGGAACAGCAGTAATTTTCAAATAGAGCTGTGTGATGCTCTTTGAGTGTGCTCTTTGTATGCTCCAAATTTACCCATCCTCTCTGTACTCTGAACCCCCTCATAATATAGCCACAGGGTACAATTTAAGACCCGAAACGTATAGAACCTCTGTTTGTCAGCAAGAGTTCATTAAAAAGCTTTCTCACTTTATTTCTCCCTCCCTCCCTTACTGAGCAACTCCCAGTTTTCCAGTGTTCTCAACTTCCCTGTCACTCAGTTTGAAACCAAAATATACCAGAATTTACTCTCACTCATGTACAATTCCAGTTGATGACTGATACACCATGGATATATAGAACTACTTTTTAATCATGTTGAGTGAAGAGCCATCAACAGGTTTGCTAGTAGTACTGACCATTAGCTCCTAGCATAGGTTTCATATTAGTCTAATTTATTGTTATGGCTGTTCAGTATTTTAAAATCAAAGATTTTTTTAAAAAATTCATAGCAATTAATACTTTCATCTAATGATCCATCTCATTAGATGCATTAATTATTTTAATTATTTGTGTATTTAGAGGTGTTCTTAGTTTTCGTAGTTTTATGTGGCAAAATCTATATAATAAGTTCAGCACTTTGGATTTTCTTCTGTTATTGATATTTATTTAGAAACATCAACTAGGTTGGTGTTTGTGACTTTTCAGAGTCTGAATTGTAGCCAAAAGACCTTAAGCAGCTTTAGATGAGGTTTCTAAAGTAACAGAAAGACCTGGTATTCTTCATGCTTGTTAGGAGGCTGACATTTTGTAGCACTTACTGTGACACAAAGGAATACTTAATTTTAGCTTCTGGATGCATTAAAGTCTTCTACAATTACTATTTTTAACACATTCAGAACCTTCTTTTCTCAGAAAGGTATTACAGTGTCCAGTATCCATGCAGAGATTTCCAATATTGCACTTGTATCTCTCTCAGTTTTTGCTATAGCAAATGAAATTGTCCTATTGTTCTTGTGATGGAAAGTCTGCTCCTTACATGTGAAGTCAGCTGGACTTGAGTTTTAATTGCAACCACTAGATTGTAGTGTAACTGCTGTGAGATTGTGTCAGCATTTCTGCTGCACAGTCCCTACGTAAAGGGTATAGAACTTAGAAATTACTGGTGATATTAACATCAGAAACAGTAGCTACCTTGGAAAGAATAGTGGCTGCTTTTGTTAAAATTTAAAATGTTACTGGGTTATGTCATTGTTCTATAAGCAGAATGCATTGAATGATTGTGATTTTTTTTTTTAATTGCCAAAAGGATTATGGAACTTAATTTGCTTTCATAGGTATTCATTTGTATTTTATAAAAATCATTTAAGCAGATAAGAAAGCATTTTAATGGTAAATGAAATTTCAATGGCTTGTTTTGGTGCTAAGGAATATATTTGGTTTTAAATCTCAATACACACCAGCTAGGTTCTTCTTGACAAACATAATTTCAACTTCCAATTTTTCAAGTAAAAGGGTCCCATTTTCTGTGTGAAAATTTGTTAGTAATTTTTATTACTTGTGATCATAAAAATTCAGGAAAGAAAGAAAGGCATTATAATTTTTTGGGAACAAAGGGATCACATGAAATAAAATGCAAAATGTATGCCTTGCATTACATATGTAAATCGAAACAATAAATATCATGCAGTTCTGTTTACAAATAAAACTATACTCCCCACAAATGCAAGGCCACATAATGGTATCCTTGCTCAAACCCTGGTAGTTACGTACTCTGCAAATAGTTACTAAATAGCTTATTAGGGATAAAATATTAATTTTATCGTAATTAACGAGTAACAACGACGCAAACTATAGTTGTGCATGCATTTGATAAATGAAATGAAGCGGTTCCATCCTTAAGATTTGGATATTACCACCTAAAAGCTGTGAAGTCCCTCTCTGTGTAGCATCATTAGCATGATTTGCTGGCTTGCAGAGGTTAGAACCAAGCCACTTAGTTCTAATGCCATTAACAAAAAGTACTCTTTCTAACTATACATTATTTTAATTCCAAGACTAACATTTTGCATTGTAGAAATTTGAACATACGTGGTTGCCTGGTCGATTTCCTCCCCAGGGAAAAGACTTTGTGCTTTCCCTCTTTGAACTTCACAAGGTTCCTGCATTTCTCCAGCCTGTCACAGTTCTTCTCAGTGGCAGTAGGACCCTGTCATGCACACAGTGCAGCTGCACAATCAGGCAAGCTTTGCAGTGTTTCTGTAGAAAACAGTGCAACACTGACATAGTTCTTGGAATTTCTGAGGTTTGTTCCATCCCTCCTGCATGACTGGAAGACAGTAACAGGCTAATCTTAGTAGCATTACTGTTAAATTAGTATCTTTTTTTTCTCCTTTGAAAGTGCAAACTTTTCTGTATGAATATGGGACACGGGTTTTTATTATTGTAACAATTATTAAGGAACTAATTATTGAGTATTAAATATTGAGATAGCTTGTTTTCATGAAGGTGAAATTTAAGCATCAAACTTATTTTCACAGAACTTGGACTCAAAGTATCATAGTCACAAAGTGATTCTAAGAAATGTTCATCTCACTGAAGCTCTACTTAGTGCCAAAATTTATTCTCTTCAGAATTTTTGAGGTTCTGTCTCTGCTGCTCTTACCATGAAAATATTTTAACTTGGCAGAAATACAGTAATTAATTATCTGATTAGATTTATCTGAACCTGTGTACACTAGTCACAATACATTCAGACAAATGTTAGAATTCTGTGTTGAGACTGGGGCATGATAATGAGGCAATGCAGGGAATGATAAAGAGGCAGTAATATCCGCTGTACTTCATTTGTTTTCCAACTCTTTTGCAAAGGAACTGAATTTGAATCTTGTAGATAAAAAGTATTTGGGATTAGCTTTGTCATAATGATTTCAATTGCATTTGTGACAAATGTAGGAAGGTATACTCTTTTCTTCCCTTTATTTACTTAAATTGGACTATAAAGTCAGAACTGAGACCATGTGCAAAAGTAATCCTTCTCTGCCTATTTACATTGCTTATAAATTAGCTGCAGTGCTTTTGGTGTCTGTGGAGTTATTCTGGCATGAAATTAGTAGAAGAGGAAGGATCTTCAGGGAGATCCAAGGAGAGATCCTTCTAAGAAGTCATACAAGGCTTTCTTTTAGCTGCCTTAAAATGTTAGATTATTAAGAAGCCTTAGTTTTCAGAGCACTCTGGGGCAAGAAACTATTGTTGCTCTCCACTGATTAGTTGGTGTCATTTGCCAAGTCTCCTTTCACCATCTTCTGAAGCCCTTGGCCCCCCCAGACAGCCGAAATGCCTCTGGTGAGGAGCTCTGGCTCCGGGTCTTGTGTGCAGAATCCAGCAGCTCTGCATGGCCATTACAGTTCCCTTTGGCAAAGGGAACATTCTGAGGCTGCCATAGAGAAACCAAGAAAGAGATGAAGCTCCAGGTGAAATCAGTTTCCTGACTCTCGTTTCTCTTTTGGCAGAGACTGTAAAACACTTGTGTAGTTTTTTATTGTTCTGTATAGTACACAGGACTCACAGATTACTGAATGATTTCATTCAGGATACTGCAGGCGTCAGTAGATTTTCCTGCCCATTAAAGTTCAGACAGTCGTTAGGATTCTTTACTGATTACCTGCTGTTCAATTAGTAAAGGGCAATTTAAAACAAACAAACAAACAAACAAACAAAACCCCACCAACTCCAAATAGCATGACAAGCAGAGGGTTTCAGGAAGACAGTTTAACCAGGAAGACAGAACTGGAAATGAATGGGCTCAGGGTATTGCCCAAGCAGTGACAAAGCTAGTGCTTCCTGCACTAACAGCACTAGTCAGGGCCCTGCTTGAATCATGTGGAGTGAGCAGTAGAACTGGCAGGTCAGTCAGACACACAGGATTACTAGCACATATCAACTGAATGATACCATCCTGAAAATACTAAAAATGTTGATTTTCTGTTTGAGATCCCTCTCTTCCTCTCCAGGTACTCTTGATAGTGCAAAACCAGGGGAAGTTGGGGTTTTTTTTCATGTACTCTCGTCCATAAAAACAAAAGCAGAAATTCCAGCAAACACAGGCAGATTCCCACCTGGACCCAGAGTTTGCCACACTGGCCATAGAGCAACAAAAGAGCTTTTATGGTTGGCTCTGGTGATAAGCATGGGTCAGCTATGACAACAGCACACAACAGCTGCAGTCCTAACACCTCCAAACATCCAGGAGGGATCAGCCAAATGACGGCATGGTCAGCCTAGAGAGAAGAGTGAGGGGCAGAGGAAGGAAAAATTGCCAGCATCTACTGGATCTTGAATGACAGGAAATTAGTTTAGAGACAACTTTATATGAAAAATTCCCAAGAGGGAATGGCAAAGGAGAGACACTGAAAACATTTACTTTTTGCACCTTTTAGTTCTGAAGTTGCTGAGTCATTTTAACAATAAATATTCCTGATTTAAGTTCAGGCGTATTGTTTGATGCCATTAACCCTTCTTGTTAGATAATGCTACAACCCTACTTCAGCTGCAATCAGTGATATCAACATATGGAAAATTATTTCTGAAAAAAAAATTATTATAGCATTATTTATACTGGGGGTACAAGTTGTAGTAAAATTCTTTGTAAAGTTTAGATGCTCTAAGTTTAAGCATTTAAAGTTTAGATGTTTTTTACTGTGAAGTAATGCTACATTCATCACAGGTAATACTGTTGTAATGTTCCATAATTCCTACAACCTGTTCAATCCTCTGAGTTACATGAATGCTTTGAAAATGGCTTATTATTGTTAAATTCCTGCCTGAATTCTTTCTTTTTGAAGGGTTTGATAGAGTTGTAGACGATTTCTTTCTATACACAAAAAACTGTCTATTTTGTGCCTCCCACCACTGTGCATTTCTGCATGTTCAGTTCTAGAACTCACTCAAGCAGCTGATGCATATGTACATAGCTGTATGTATGTGTGTATGAATGTACATGTTTATACCTCTCTGTCTAAATATATTCTGTACAGTGTATAGAAAATGTGTAGTGTATGTATATATGTACAGATATGGAGCCATTGTTCATCCATTCTATGTACTAAAGTTTTTTATTCATTTGCTAATCTAGAGCTTCCTAATTTGGTGAATCCTCACAAATTTCAGAGCTTTGTACCTTTCTTTTAAACCAGTCTGAATTCACTATTTGCTGTTCAGAACTGACAAATTTATTCCATGAATTTTCTGGCATTTACATTATTCTCTTTACCTTTTCTCATTTGACCTATAGAGGTCTGCCAGACAATACTTAATTGAGCATATAATGCTTGTTAAAAATAATGAATAAATAACTCTAGTCATAGAAAATACTTCCCTGCTCATTATATACTCATTCTCTTCCAGCCTCCTGAGATACTTTTGTAAAGTTGTATTTTTTGTGCAGCTTGGTAAGGGACTGATTTTTTGTTTTTAAGCGAATTGAAAGTAAACCGAGTTGCTATTTATCACTCAACTGCAGCACACAGAAGAGAAAGTAATGGGTGCTGTTTAATAAATCCATATTCATATTGTCATAGTGATCACATGAAACCTACCTGTGAATTAGAGACTACACGTTCTATTTAGTGAAACAGTAGCTCGGGTACAATGGTAATTAAATAGTAGGGACATTGCAGGTAGTTTATTTCTTAGCAAGCATCAAGACATTGTCAGGATTTTCACAATGCATTTCAATTGCATATTCACTTTCCAAAGTTCTTCTCTTTTTTTTTTTTTTTTTCCAGCCTAAACTGAACACTGCTAGTTGCTTGATTTAGTTGTCAGATTAATGTTCCTTCCCACATTCTGTCCTTTCCTGGGTCTGGAATCTGTGCGGCTCCTGCACTGCCTGTGACAGTCCCACTGTCCATGTGGAACCTATGCACACAGTTGGGAGATGAGATGTGGAGTAAGACAATCTCTTATTCATAATAAGGACTCAAACATTTAATTTATCAAAGTATAAACAGGTCTTGTTCTTCCCTTTTGACAAAGTTAGAAAGGAAGCCTTCCATAAAGTACATCTGTTAACTGTGGGTTTTTAAAAAAGCATTTTACAGATCATGCAGAGCAGTAGTTCAGCAAGTCTTGTTTCTATCACTAAAAAAGTGAAGTAGAATTTTCTGGGTATTTATTCCACCTTTTGTGCTCACTGTGGCAAAGACTTGTGTATATTTAATCAGATAAAAAGACACCAATCAAAACAATGTGAACTTTGTGCATGCTTAAAGTAAACCACAAGTCTGAAGAAAGTTTGGAAAGTTTGCCATGAAAAATGCTGAGAATGTACTCTTTCTTAGTGTGTTGGTTAGTGAGCATTTGTAAGCTTTTATTTCAAATACAGGAATAAACCTGCAGCATTTCAAAACCTTATTTCTGCGATTTTCAGCTGGAAAAATACTTAAATTAACGTCAGGAATTTCTGTGACAGATGGTCCTTCATTGGTGTCTGGACAATTGGTGCTGTTTGAACGCTTGCTTTCCTCTTCAAAGTTGAATAGAAACCTGAAAGTCTTTTTTTAAAGTCTTTGTACTGCAGGAACTGTTTTAAAGTTTAGGAGGCCGATTGGAGCATTAATCAAGATTGAATCTGTTTAAAAATTCAACTGTGAATTCAGAAAAAAAAAAAAAAAAAGGCGAAGTTCAGTGAATCTGTTATGTCTACATTGGAATTGTTTGTATTCTGAAGGACAAAATGTGCTCAAATTTAGTATCAGTAAAGGCTCTGCAATAATACAGCGCAGGTCCATTTTACGATATTTTCATGACTGCAGGTTAAAGTAGGACTGAATAAATTTCAGTCAAAAAGCACAGTCTTTAAGAAGACGACATTTTACTTACAAACTGTATATGTTAAATTTTTCATGTATGGAATCAAGACCAAATGTTGGAATATTTTTAATAATTTATCTGTACTCCAAAATACACTGAAAGGCAGTGTTCATAGTTTCCTAACTGAAAACTGCAGTGTTTATCTGTATTGGCATACTAGGGAGTGCTGAGCACCTACGAAAACAGCAAATTTTTGTAAAAGGAAGCATCTACTTTCAATTCCTTGGGATATTTTCTGGAAGTCTCTGTTCCTTATAATTTAGAAAACTGTTGTTTATGTTTATTTTTAAAACTTTGCAAAAGTTAATTTCTCGGCTTCTTTTGTGAAATCAGTATTGTTGTGTGTGATAGCATTTAAAAACAATAGCATGCTCTTTTTTTAAAGTAAATTTTATATCCAAACAATGTCTTCAGTCACAAAGGGGAATTTGCATTGTTGTGTTTGTATATAGAGTATTGCAGTGCATGATTTAGCTTATGCATTTTATTAAATGCCGTTGTGTCATATTGTTGCGGTTAATACTAGTAGCCAGATGAGGTTTCTACCATTAAAGTGAATTACAAGTATAAATGCATTCTTGAGTTTTGTTTTGAAGTTAATTGATTTCCTCTTAAACAGGAGCTGTCTAAGCCAAATGCCGTAATTTACTTTCAATCTTTCAGGGAGAAACAGTGTTTTGCCTTCACCACAGTGATTTATCTTACGAGAGATTTAAGCGGGTCTGGTATAGAAAAGAAATCCTACGAACTTACTGATTCCAAGAAGCTTCTCTAGGAGGAGAGAGGGCTTTTCCTAAGGTTTTAATTAATCTTCAGCGAGCAGTTTGGAGCAGCCCCAAGCTGGCGCTGCGGTGCGCGGAGCCGCCCTCCCTCAGGGCGCCCTCAGGCCCCGCCTCGCTCGCGCCGCCGGGCCCGCGCACAGCGCGCGCTCTGCGCGGGCACTGCCGGGGCCGGGCTCGGCGGGGCGGAGCCGCCGCCATGCCGATGAAGGGCCGCTTCCCGCTGCGCCGGACCCTGCAGTACCTCAGGCAGGGCGACGTCGTGTTCAAGAGCTCGGTAAAGGTGATGACCGTAAACTACAACACGGCGGGGGAGCTGAGCGAAGGCGCGAGGTGAGTGCGGGGCCCGGGGGGAGCGCGGAATGCCCCTGCGAAGACATGAAGGCTTGCGCGGGCCGCGCCCTCCGCAGACATTGAGCCGGCCCGTGCGTGCTTTTCTCTTTCTTTCCAGAAAGTTCGTGTTTTTCAATATCCCCCAGATCCAGTACAAGAACCCCTGGGTGCAGATCATGCTGTTCAGGAACATGACTCCCTCGCCCTTCCTCCGGTTCTACCTTGGTAGGTCCCGCCAGCCGCGGCGGCCGCAGGGCACAGGCCGGGGCGGTGTCGCTCTCCCTCGGCCCTGCCTCGGCTGCAGCGGGGAAAGAACCTGCTTGATAGGAAAAGAGCCTTATCCGTTAGCAGCTCCCCTAGACTTACCCTGGTGAGGATTTTACATGCTTTTCCACTTAAAATACTGCATTGCACATTAACTGCAGAAGGGAAGCAGAGCCTTCTTTTCTGTGCGTTTAAAGCCTCTCTACACGGCCTGTAGGGGGAAGTGGTATCATTTGATACTCTGTTATGAATTTTTCTTGACAGACAATGGAGAACAAGTTTTGGTCGACGTGGAAGATAAAACCAACAAAGAGATAACAGAGCACGTTAAAAAAATCCTGGGGAAAACCAAGTAAGTAGCACACAGTAAGCTAACATATAATCTAGCAGACATAGTACAAACTTTTGTGAAATGCAGAATACCACTTTTCCTAGACAAGACTGACAAGAGTGAGGTAAAGTCCACAAGGTAAGAACTGTAAATCCGTCTTTCTGATAACCGGGGTCCAGGGAAGAGAGAGGAAGTATTGCAATCCAGACTTCTGATAGTAACAAACAGTTCTCTTTTCTAGAGAAATGCTTGAAAAGGAAGAAAGGGAAAGGAAAAAACTATCACATCCAGCAACCTTCGGGCCCAAGAAGTATCATCTGCGAGAATGCATGTGTGAGATTGAAGGCCAAGTTCCCTGCCCTGCTTTTGTACCATTGCCCAAAGAGATGAGGGGAAAATACAAAGCTGTTACAAAAAATGAGGCATGTGCCTGACATTTCAAGATCTCAAGTCATGCAGCTGTTTTTTGGGGGGTTCAACAATAAAGGTGCTTCAAGTGAGAGACAAGAGCCAACAGTTCCTGGAAACAGGAATAAGCAAGTTCATTCAATACAGACAACTCTGCCTCATCTTCTTACAGCTACAACTAGAATAATTAAGTGAAAAATAAATTAAAAACTGGCACAAAAAAAGCTGTGGTTTTACTAAGTACTGCAGTCAACACTGAAAATCAAAATTACTAGAGTCTTACTTCTTATTCATGCCTGCAGGTAACCAATTACAGCAAAACCAAGATCACGTTTTCTTTGGGATAGAGAGGCTAGACTAAAAAGTTAAATCTTAGAAGAAGTGCAGAATTCCATAATTTGTAGGAAGTGGTGCAAAAGTCCAAATCATAAAATCTGAAGACAGACAAATGATAATATAACTCCAGTCTCTACTGAATTCTCCTAATTTATGCAGTTATGAATCAGAAACAGTTCAGAGTCTCATTCCCAGCAAGATACAACTTTTGCAGTTGATTCTGCAGCTCTGAGAAGCACTGATCAAGTCAGGAACATCAGCAGGAAAGGAAAAGGCGCAAATTGCTTTATGAAAGATAAGTTTACAATTATCAAAAAAACTCTTAAATCATCATAGCTTGTGCCTTACCAAACAATTACACCATACCTGTAATATGATAGATTGTACTTTGCTGTACAGACCTTTACGTCAGGCTTACATGTACAAGTCACTGTAGAACTGTATTGTAGCATTTCTGAACTCACAGTTGAATAAAAAATTTCACACTGATTCAAGCATCCTGTACATATGGTCAAGGACAAACACAATACAAAATAAACGTGTTTTATTTCATCTCTTTTTACGAAGTTTGCATATGGAGTAGTGCATGCAGCTGTAACAAAAGTCAATGTTAATTAGTTATTGAGCTTTATGCTCAAGACATCTTCATTTCCTTGTGCCTTGCAAGCCTCACAGCAGTCCCTATACCAGCAAAGGTCTTCCTGTTGGAGATGATTTTCGTATTAGCTGTCTAGTCTATCACATTTAACACTGACAAAGATCATGAGGTATGCTAGTCTGTTACCTGCTTGTAAAAATAATATATTACATGTATAATACTTTAGTTACTAGTGTATTAGCCAGAAAATATAAACAAGCGTGAAAGCTGAAGCCACTGAAGTATTTTTTCATGCTTGATACCTAAAAGAGTGTTAGGTTAGAGTGCAGGAGACAATCCTCCTGACTAGCAACCATATCTGTCCTAAGTAACTGCCTTATATCTCTCAAGTAATTCCAGGGATCCTGTTAGGCTATCATCAGTTTTTGCTGCCTTCATGAATCTGGTGCCAAGCACCTATGTTCTGTCAAGACCTTTCAGAATCCTGTGTTCTTTCTTCTACTTGGTGCACAATAACACTTGGGGACTCAATCAGCTCTAATAAAACATCAGTGTAAGAACTTCATGATCTTAAGCCAACCTCTTCTGCACAACTTTCAAATCCAGATTCAGGCTACATCAGACAGACCATCAGGTATCCTTGACTGGTTGGTCTGAGTTACTTCAACCCCTTACTAGTGGTATTAAGTGAGGATATAGGTGGTTTGGTCTTTTTAAACGACAATTGTATAAGTCCCTACCTCCACTTAGCCACAGCTAGGAACCAGAGTTCCTGCTCTTTGGGTGAAATCTTAAGCAGTGCTGGGGTTACAGCTATGCCAATATCTAGAAGTTCCACAGAATTTCACAGTTCTAAGCCCACTATTGTTCGTGCTATACAATGTGATCTGCCTGATTTTCCTCTATTTCAGCTTTAAATAAAAAACTCTCAGATAACTCACCACTACCACTCCTGCAAACAGTGATTCCTGCTGATGAGCTTGTGCCTCTCAAAGATAAAAATCAAAGCAGTTCAGATTCCATCTTTCACAAAAACCCTGCATTTGCCCAGCTGTAGGCCCTTCCGCATCACAAGTACTGGCTGTCACCTGGTGATCCCGCAAGTGCAGGCTCACAAGAGGTCTTAAATCTGAAGTTCCTTATTTAAAACAGGTATGCCCAATTCTCATAAAAACTGAGTGGAATCTAACATGAGAGAGAATTGCCATTTGGCAGTCACAGACTGTCTCCAGCTTTCACAAAATTCCAGTGGCATCTCACCTTTCCATTATAAAAATTTTTTGTTGCTTGGGTGCTACAAAAAAGTGTTCCAGTCTCACAAATACAGCAAACATGATCATTCTGTTGCCTAGAGGATTTAAAGGAATGTATAGATTCCATAAAGTAATTAGCAATAGGAGGTTCACCCTTTATATTAGTTAGGTGCTGGCCTGATGCTCCTTTCCCTGGAAATGAGCAAATGCTTGCTCCCTCATTAGCTGGTTTGAAGCCAGCATAATGCTGTAACACCGTGGTTTGTGCTCAAAGCAAATGGGAAACCAGAAGTGATGAAAAGAAGCATCCAAATTTTAATTGGGAATCCTTATACAGACACTAAAAAGCTACTCATACTAAGGTCAGTTAGAAAGTTCTTCTCAGTCTTAAGATCCCTTTTTTAAAATTTATTAGCATTGCACAAACTTGATCTGTGAGCCTATACATTCAGCAACCTGGAGAATCACAGCAGCTCTAACAGCACGTTGTCAGAACACCATTAGCAGTTCAACTACCCTGGGTCAGGAGAGGATGAAGTTTTAGAAGAGTTTTCATCTCTCTTTAGTCACACTTGAAAGGCCGACACTAAAGCAGAAAGTGGGAAAGAGGGCAAACCAACATTCCAACCACTTCCACATTACAGTTCCCTATTAGCACTTAACCCTTGGATGAAAATAAGCATTCAGTAAGACCAGTTAGCATTAAAAGTGCTGTAAAAAGTAATTTTAAAATTTCTTACTCTAAGCTTTTGAGACCAGCAGCATTCCTCAGTAATTCTTCAAGACTGCGTAGTAGTGGCAATGTCTAAATGAAAGTGCTTTAAAGTTAGGATTCTCCCAATTCCCTCTTGTGAACTGTACTCCAGTCTGTAAGAACCTGCTCTACCTTCCCATATTTAACAGCAGACTGAATTATTACACAGTCCTACTGCTGCTTCAGCAGTTAGATTTCTTCTGTTTCGCTAATGTGTGCTTCAGTTCCTTTAAGTTCTCTGTCAGTACCTCCACCTCATCAAGTCGTCCACTATGTTTGGCATCAAATATATAAGCTTTAATATTATCTATCTGTTGGAGAAGCAGCTCTTCCTCTATAGCCTCTTCTCCAGATATCTCACTGCCATCCTCCACTTCAAAAGGATTGATAGAGGATCCCTCTTCAAATGGATTCCCTGAATTCCAACTGCCTCCAGGCTTTTCAAATGGATTTTCATCCTCTTCAAAGGGGTTTGAAGTACTGCCAGGTGCTCCGTTACTTTGTTCATCCTCCTCCTCCTCACTTTCAAATGGATTATATTCTTTTTTATCACTTTGCTGAGCTGTGTTAGAGAAAGAAACCACTGGAGAGGTGTCTTTGGCAAATGGGTTAGCGAGATCTTCCTCTACCTGAGGGGTATCTACTTCATCCTCAAAGGGGTTTAGACAGGCTGGCTGATCCTGGTCTTTGTCACACTGTGGGACTTTCTGGGGTTTGAGTGTGAAGGTCAAGTGCTCTTTAGCTGGCAGCTGCTCAACAGCAGGAGTTTCAAAATTTGTGTCTCCTTTGATCCAAGTAACATCCAAATCCTGTTTGACTTCTCTGAAGTCTAAGGAGCGTGTCCTTGAATGCTGAGACATGAATTTGTGGTGCTCTCTTTCCCACTCTTTTTCACGGAGGACCTGAAGTTCCTCCCTCTGTATCTCCTCCTCTTCTGCCTGTTTTTTAGAAAGCTCAATAGCCTTCAGAGTTTGTTGTTGATCATATTCATCCTGAAGCTGCATCAGGTTCTCTTGCAACGTATGGACCTCATCTATCCTATTAGCTGCCTTTGCTTGCTTAATAAAGGATGTGATATTATCAATCTGCTGGAGAAGGGGGTCTGCTCTCTCACTCTCTCTCGAAATGCTAGATGTGGGTAACCAGCCTTCAGATTTTCTGACTGTTCCTTTTTTTATGTGCGTTTCATCACCATTAACTGCAGATGCAGATATGGAGATAAACTCCTGTTTTTCCTCTTGTTTTCCCTGTGTTTCAAGAGCGACCTAAACCAAAAAACATGTATTAAGAAAAACACCACAAGCATGAAAAATTTCATTCTAAGTATCTGCAGATACAAGTTAGCTGATCTTAAGACATTGCTGGCTGATGTTAAAAGGGGATCAGCTGCCATTTTGGTTACTTTGCAGAAGATTCTTAATTTTGTATCACTCCTTACATGCTTTCTGTGAGGTTGTGATGGATGATACTGATGAAAAACACAAGACATCTGCCTATACAAACTTGAGGGAAAGTAGGAGCAACAATTCTCTTTATAAGATTAATTTGGACATGGATCATATCACCTATGACTACAGCAGACACCTGTAATAGAACAATCAGTGTTTAAAGTCACTGGCTTTTGGAGTGGGATGATTCTTATTTCTCAACTTATACCTCACGATGAAGTTTGCTTTGGTTCATAATTAACCATGTCCTCCCTCTTAAACGAATAAGCACCTCTCTCCCTGCAGAGGCATCCTCATTCTAGTATATCCTTTCCCACTAACGGAAGAAGTTTCCAAATTCTACTTATGTGGGTGAATTCCTGAACACAATTTCAAAGTCAGTGTAAACTAACACACTCACTTCAGAGCTTGCTCTGCACACACTGCAGCAGAAACAGCCTGTGCACCCAAGTCCCTGCTGCTTTCTAGAAGTGTCCAGCTCTGTGCCCACCTACTTCTGTTCTGGGCAGAATAAAGCAGCAGCTAGGCAAATCCCTGGAACAGGGGATGGGATGATATGGATGAAAAAAATAACAAACTGAAAATCAGTGTTGAAGGCAACTACTCATACCCATGCAACTCCCAGGCTTGTATCTATGAAAGGGCCTGATAGGAGGTGTAACAAATCCCAAACTGTCTTACCATACGCAGTCTTCTCTTCTTCAGTTCTTCATACTGATCCTTGGTTGGCAGGGACATTAGGCCAAGCAGTTTTTCCTGGCAGAAATTTAAATATTTACAGTATTGCTTGCAGGTATTCTGCCCATTTTTCAAGTCCTTGAGAAGACAGACACTACCAGCAGAAACCCCACAAACACATCAAAGATGATTCTACACTGCAGTCCCTGCTGCAGGTGTGCACACACCTTTGCTGCCACAGCTGCCCTACTGGGTGGGCTAACACTTCAGCAAGAGGAAGAGCCTCACATACTCACATACATGCAAGGCTCACATACTTCTTGGGTTTCCCAGGCCCAGTGCTGCTCTAGGTGCAAGATCTGTGTTCAAGATAGCCTATTTAAGGCTATCGGAAGTCATTAGGGGAACTACAGAAAATGCAGAAAACACATTGAACTAAGGCTCTTGTAAAAATACTTTCAAACCACAGGGATGCCTGGCAAAGAAGAGAACACTGTCTGAAATGTACATTCATCTCACAGCATATGCTCTATTTACCTGAACAAAAAGTGTAGCTGAATATCTTATCATTCGCTGAAGTTGCAGTATTTTAGGATGAGGTTGAGGATCTTCATGCAAGCCTAGACTCAAAATCTTCTTACTGACTCAAAGAAAACATACAGCCTCGTCAGTTTGAAAACAAAATCAGAAATACGCCACAAAAGCGGAGAGACAATATGGGATCAAAAACTTCTGATGTTCTTTTAGATAAACTATTATGGATACTATAATTTTCTACTCCCGGCCTTAGAAACAAAGAAACCCCAAACAAACAATTCCTTCCTCCTAAATGGTGCTGCTACTTGTTTCCTCTATATTTAGTTATTCCTACTACTCCTACTAGTAGAGGAATGTATGAATTTTAAGGCTGGAGAAGAAAGTAGAAACTGGTAGTATACAGGAACAACATCTACCTTTTCAAATGCTCTTTACAACTGAGCAGACAAATTGCTCATCCATATAATCAGTAAAGTCATAACAGAGATATATACATGCTGGGGGGAAAAGGGAGAGAGACAGTATTTTACCTTAAGGCATCTATAAATTCATACATTTTTTGAATCTCCACCCTCAAGTCATTAGCATGATCAAGGTTGTAGGCTGTCTCCCCAGCACTAAGGAAAAAACAGAACTTTACTGTAAGTCATGCATCCAGTTAACAATACATACAATACTACTAGTTATCCCAAGATGACCAAGATTCAACAGTGGTAATAACTGCTAACACTAAAGGGCTGAATGATTTAATTTCAAGCTCATGTTTAAAAAAACTTTCTTGTGATAGAAGTGGAAAATTATAATAATTTTCTGAGCAGGAATACTTCATAGAAGATAATGGTTTATGATTAAATACAATTATTTAATCATATCTATATCATGATTATTACTTATATATTATTACTCACTACTCTAGGAGAAACTGAATTCTAACACAAAAATGCCACTCTATAAGTAGTATCTAAAATATACACATGCTTAGCAAATGTATTTTGTGGAGATTTCTTTCGAGGCAACTTGCAGGGAAAAATCTCTGACTGAGTAACTAATTATACCGTTAAAGCACAACAGTTACTCCCACTAGCATTTGTCAGAAAGCAAAATTCTATGCTCAACAGGGTGTAATATTTAAGATGCCAGTAACTGACCTTCCATGTAGGAACACAATCATTACAGGCACTTTACAGAGTCTCCACTTTATTGATAAAACAAATTAGGACTTAGTGGGGAAGACTCTTCACGAGTTTTTAGCTTCCCCCTCCTTTTGTATCACAAATATAAATTATAAGAATCACTTTCTCAAAAGCAACTTCACTATCCATAGGATTCCAATTTCCAGGGCACAGTACCAGTCAGAAATCTTTAATTTCTCCCATAACAAGCCTGTGGTTTTCTGACATTTACTTCCATTATTCAGGACATCTGTATTCTTACTTTTCTCCAGCTGCCATGACACACAACCCAATCTTTTCACGAATTCATGACAAAAAGCAGTAACATCTTAACATGCTTTTCACCTTCTGTACTTCTTTCTTCCTATTGTGAGAACTTTTGTTTTTATAAAAGCACTTTCGATACTAATTTTTCTACAACCATTAGATCTAAAGGACAGGTATAGCATTATTTATTAACTTTAACTTTTCAAAAGGAAACACTTTCTAGTCAAAGACCAATGTGTGTATTTTTCTCTCAATATCCAACCAAAAGTATAACCTGGCAACCTCTTGCAGAAAGAGTTGGAAGGACTCAAGTTACCCCAGTGAGAGAATACTGCTGCAAGAAATTACACACAAATCTGAAATACAAGAATGTCGCTTATCCACTGCAGCACAGGGTACCCAGGTACACTCAGAACAACTGCCCAATGAAGGTGCTTAACTCAGAACGGATGGGAAGTGTTCTAATGATCTGCTGCTGCTGCTGCTGGCACTCCTTGGTAGCCAGAAGATCCCAGCTGAGGACAGCAACAGGTTGCTGCAGCTGTTTTGAAGAGGCTCATTTACACAAGAATTGTAGCCTTGTATTTCCCTTTTTTGTAAAGATGACGTGTCAAAGTATGACAGTAGTGCCTTACTGGGAAGTGGCTTTAAAAAAATTAACAAATCAAACTTCTCTGTATGTTACTATTAAAAATTAATTCAGTACTAGTTTGTTTGAAGAGCATCCAGATGACAACAGATAATGAAACACTGATTTTCTTTTACTTTACACACTCTTGCAGCCTTAGTATACCACTTCCTTACTACTTCCCACACTTTGAGGAAAAAAACATGTATTCATAAACATAACCATCAATGGGACTTACTTTAGTGATTCTGCCATCCTTATGTATTCTGGTGCCTTCTGGTCAACCTTCTCCATGCAGAGTCGGAGTTTCTTGTTATAATATTAAAACAAAATGTATAAAAAAGAACTGATGTTAAAACACTAATGCAAGAATGTGCAGACATGAATCTTTTCATGCTGCTTGTGCAGACTTTGAAGTTAACCATGATGAATGGCACTTTAACTATTCAGGATGACAAGACTCTCCAGTTATCTCCAGAACACACGTGGCATTGTCAGGAACAGAGAAAGATTCACTGTATCCCTGCAATTTGGACTCTGGATCGAGAAACTGTTTGAATGGATAACTTTTACAGCTTGTAGCCTCACCAACAAGAGCACCAAAAAAACACTACCATTAATACTAAGCCGGGGAGTTTGTAGACTCTACTGGAAAGGTATCTCATGATTATCCATACCTGCTATGATGCATTTGAACGTAATGTTGATAGAGATGGTTCAAAAAATGCATTTTCCATCAGTGTAAGGACAAACAGTGGTGACATCGAGGCCCATGGTTCCAGTGCAGCCCACCAATCAAATGCACAGCCTATCACTTACTGGTTCACAATTTTAGAAGAGGCATGTCTGAACTACTAGTTCCAGGTGATGAGGATGAAGAGGCATTTTAAAAAGATGTATGAAGTTAATGTGGGCTATAAATACTATATTGAAACTGATTCCAACATTTCAGTTATGTCTTTGTTACACAGCATAAACATCCAACAGTCTCTTCTAAAACAAGTCACTATGAAGTCATAAAGTAAGAGTTTAGATATGAGGCAACAAGCCAGAAGTCAAGTAGTGACCACTGCAGAGATACATGCTGTAGTAGAGCTTGACTTACCTCATAGAGTTTCACAATCTCTGGTGTGCATTCTTTCTCATCAATCTGTTGCTCTCTTTTCAACAGGGTGTCTTTGCAATGCTGACAACAACGGATTCGTTCATCATCCCTCTCATCCAGAACAGAGCTCACACTGCTTATGCTGCTAATACTGCCACGGCGGGAGCCATGGACACTGCTGGGTGAGGAGTTTGGGCTCATATGAGAACCCAAGGCCTCTTTGCTGGCACTAGTGAGTTTGCCTAAAAATTATACACAGGTAATTTTACAGTAACTGGAGAAGCCAACAGATTTTACCAGCACAAACTGCCTTTTAACAGAAACTTCACATTCAGGTGGTACGAGAAAACCAGAATAAAACAGTCTGCTGAAAAACATGCAAGGATTGCATGACAACCAAAACTGCAAGTCTGAATTTGGGTCTTCACTGCAAATCTTGCTGTATTTAAAACTAGCTAGAGAGCAGACTGCTGAGCATCACCTACTTTGCTTATGCCTAGAAACACTGTCATGTTTGAGCCTGCAGTCACAAAACAATGTGTAGAACAGGAATAATAATGGTGTTCAGGAACTGTGCTTGAACACTCTGAAAGGCACAGTTAATGTCATCTCCACAGAAAATAGTCTTCTGTCCAGTGCATCAGGTAAGAAAAATAAAAGTTTAAAGTGGTTCTTAAAGCCCTATACATGAATTTGCCTAAGTTGTTGTCCCAAGGTCCAACATTTGGACAACACAGACAAAACTGGAAATATCCACAATATTTTTAAATGTCAAGAACCTTGGCAGTTCCCAAAGTTATAGCTCCATAGCTACAGTACTCAGTAGAATAAATAATAGCTATATTTACCATGAATAACTAGTTTTTTACCACTTACTATTTATTTACTATTTACTATTACAACTATCACTTCTAGTACATTTTTCAGTGTTATGCAACACTTCCAAATCTGAAGAAGGAACAGAGACAAATGGAGAAATCATCCCTTGTATTCTGTTTCACAGACAAGTGTCTGCATGAAACTGAATGGAAGTTTTCTGCAGTGCCAGACTATTACCAGCATATTTTTTTCTAATGGCAAAAATCCAGGATACACCCAAAGTGAGCTAAGAAAATGAAGAATTAACTCTACAGTACTTACTTGCCAAAGGAAGACTGACAAATTCCATGCACTTCTTGCACATAATAGACCCACAAAGGCGGCAGTGGTGACGTCGGTGTCGGATACTGAACTTACTGCCACAGTCTGGGCAAAATGGAACATCCTGATCACTGACCCAAGGCACAACAGACTTCTCTACAGCTGCGAGCAGGAATACACATCATGTAAGTATTCAAGTAATTCCTCAGCTGGCTAAACTATAGGGGCAAATAGTCTTGGGCAAGCTCACACTAACCTCTTATTTTAGCTGACTCAGTGTTTGCTCTGTCAAATGATGTAAGCTGGTAGAAAATAAACAATATATTCAAGAAAATTATACTTTTGCAAGGGAAAAAACCCAACAAAACTCAGCCCAACAAGAAAAAGAAATCTGGCATTTTTAAGAGAGAAGAGTTTCAGCTAGTTTTACACCAGACATATGCAACTTCCATATTTTTTTCTAATTCCATATTCATACCTGTGCTAAACAATGATTTGTGAAACTTGTACAAATCAGCACATTTTGAACATAATCCTTATTGCATCCAACATTACTTTATCTGAGCCGAAATGCAGGTGTACACTGGCAGATTTTGAAGAACAAGAAGCTGGAAGAATCATGACAAAAATATTGGGGAGCAATTCAGTAAAGTAAAAGATGGAAAAATAAAACAGGAGAACAGATGGTTCTTGAAGCATGTGGAAGTAGCATCTTCAGCTTGAAAATGGTGCGTAGAACCAGAAATCACACCCACAGTATACAGGGTCAAACCATGCACAGTACTCACGGTAATGTGTAAAGAGAGTCATAGTTTAGTATCCTTTTTAAAGTGCATTCCTAGATAAATGGGCACACTTCACACTGAAATACAATTTTTTAAAACAAGGAAACATTTAGAAGGCTGGAATATTAAAAAGCACCAAATTTACCTTTTCTAACCTGATTATTAACTTATTCACTTCAACTACATAGTGATCAATCCTGGCTGCTCGGTGTTTCTTGAATTCAGAAAGATGGCTTCTCATGGCACCTGCAGGGATAACAGAAAGTTGTCCTGGTCACCCAAGTACTCTGTATGGATTTAAATACCACTTGAAAGACAGATGTCTCTTCTTTTCACCATTTATTTCTCATGTCTGAACTCAATTTTAAAGACACACTGGAATCCTACGTTTTCCTACATTTTTATTTCATAAAATAAAACATGCAGGTTAAAGACTCATCTTCAGGCTAGCAATAAAGAGTGTTTTACTTCTACAGAAAATAAGCAGCAGTATGTTAGAGAGAACATCTGCAACGATTTTTTTTCTCCATTTTCATTTGCCAGTTACATTTGGTAAGCTGTTACCTACTAGTGGTGTTCTCAAAAGCAACTCACTTTAGTTTCCTGGCTACATGTTGAATAAAGGGAAGAAGCAAGCCCAAGGATTACTGGAGGTCTATACAGCAGCAGGGTTTTTTTTGATTTTTGATCATTTCTACACATTTAAGGGTCTGAATCAAATCCCTGATGACAGTTAAGATTTCTAGAAAACTGATCACCAAGTATTGAAAAGACCAACACAGCATCTCTTCAAGACATGTATGATTCATAATTGATAATGTTGATTAAAGATTACTCCTTTTTCCAAGTAAGATGGGGTGAAGTATTAAAAATCAAAGTTACAGACAAAAACTAAAGACAAAAAACCAAAAAAAAATCCTTCTTCCAGCTGGTAGAACTCAAAATCAGATGTTGCTTTTTGATGCTACCTATGTAAATGTAAGAATCTCACTTCCTCATGCTAATGAAATAAAAAAAAAATCTTCAAAGATGCACTCACAGTAGTAAAAGAGCCCCTCTGGGTAACTGATTTGAGCCACTGCTCTGGAGACACAATCTCTTTCACTGTTCCATCAAATCCCGTGCCAAAATCCCTAAAGTTCATCTTCTCTACTCTCATCAGAAGGCAGGTCTCACTTCTCTAATGTTCATAGATCTTCTCCCTAAATTTATTCTTAACTAATATGTACACTATGATTGCTGCTCAAATAGTTATAAAGTCAGAAGTAAAGTAATATACAGAACTCAGTCCCTGCAGATGCAAAGGACTCAGTCCTACTCTGTCAGCACCATAGTGGAAACTTTCCCAGGATCAACAAGAGATAGTGCTGCTTCCTTCTCCAAAACTAACCATAGTATTTCAGTTATAGTACAGGCAATTGCCAGTAGCAGTATTTATAATTACAGACTCAATCAGCTTATCCTTGAAATTCTACAAATGTAGATTTATATTCAGAGGAGTGGGGGTTCTTTGTTGTTTGTTTTGGGGTTTTTTTAGTTTGTTTTTTTTAAAGTAAGCGTCCTTTTAATAAGAGTGATTGCCACCTCAAATCCAAGGAAAAAGTTGAAAATTTAAATCAATGGATAATCTTTTTGTCAAACATGCAAAGTAACAGCTACTTTAGGTGTAGCCCAAAAGCTAGAGATTTTCTATCCTTATAACTTAGGTATTATAAGTGGATTATCTGTTCTGTAAAGTCACAAGATGAAGTTAGTTGCACACAGGTAAACACAGATAAGGCAGATCTCAGCAACACATGCACATTGACATGACAAACAGCTACCTAAAGGATAGTTTGGGTACTGATTTTATACATGCTTTCTCCCCATTAACTCTGTTTTCCCCACACTCCACCCAATGCTGCTCAACGTCAGTGTGCATATCATAACCCCCTGCTAGCGAACCCAGTGCACCACAGACACAATTCCAAGCCACTCCAGCAATACTGTAGCACTTTCCCAATTCAGATCAAAAGTTATCCCCACTGTGTATTGCTTACTAGTTCTCCTACCTACTTCCTGGGGCTCCCACATGTATGGATCTACTCCACCATAGCTGAATGACTCATAGCGTTCCTGAGATCCAGAATCAGTCCTGTCATCATCTTCTTGTTTCAGCAATTTCTTCTTTGCTCTTTTGGCCTTCTGGACTAGATCTGAAAAAGATAAACACAAGTTATCTAACATATCTAACCAGACATTTGTCATGTGAAGTCAGTATAGAATATTCCTCTTCTTTTAGCAGAAATCTTTTTCCTGGATCAGTTCATCCTCAAAACATTCTTAGAACAAAAATGCAGTTCAGAGCACCCCAGATGACGCAAAATGCCCTCTATTGTCTGTCATAAAGTAGTCCTAAGGACAAGACAGTAGATTAGAATATTCAACTGTGAGACTTTGAAGTTAAACAGCAACATCTCAAACTATGGGACCAGCCTCACGGCACGGGGCATCATGTAGTTTCATCTTAATTCTCTTAATTCCTAACTATTTCCTTCAAATTCAAGGATGTTCAACACATTCTTTGTCTTATTGCACAAACTACAAATTTCAGTGTGCTTGTAACATAATTTTTAAAACTAATCAGCCCACTGTTAGGGTTAGGTTTTCACCAAGGAAATTGGTTAATACTTCAAAAGTCTATCTCAAGAGAAAAAAAAAAAAAAAAAAAAAAATCAAGACTGCCAGGCCACTATTTCTAGCTAAAACAAATTCAGAGAGATTTTTGCAGGAAATACACAGAATTATCGCTAGATTCTAAATATTATTCTCTCAATATAAAATGCCATTATGCGCACAAGGGGGTAAAAAAGGGAAATATCTTAGTGAAACAAAATTCAAAGAGATTTTCCAAATACTACTGAAAGGTGGAAATCCGTAAGAAATATGGAACACTCCCAGCATCTCCTGCCAGCTCCACCACCCACATGCTTTTCCATGTTTTCCCAACAACAACCTTTCTTAACTTCACACTTTAAGTGCCACCACAGTTTTATCTACTGTCAAAAGAAGAAACGAATGAACTGGAACCTAGCAAGTAACAGAGACTCCCCATATTCTCCACAGTCTTCAAGTAATTCTTGGGTATTCACTGAGTTACAGCATAATTCTGAGTTTTCAGATAAAAACAAACAAAAACCCCAAAAAGGTCGACAGTAAAAATCTTGCATAAAATCAGACATTTGAAGAACAATGTCCTTTAGCGCCTACTTTAGAATCAATTTATGGAAAGTATCGAGAGCAGGTAAATACTATGCTCGGCCCAAGGAGATTTACGGAGAAATGGAACTGCATGCCTCACCTCTAAGTCCCTTTAATGAGTATTTTATTACTGTAAGACATTTGGGAGCACTCCAAGTACGAATAGGGATTTCCCACAGCCAAGCCGAACGCGTTTACCGCGGCCGCCCTTACTTCGGAGCTGCGCCCTGACGTCGCGGTCTTCGCCCGGGTGCTGCTCCTCGTAGTGCTCCTGGAGCTGTCGGAACGCCTGGAGATCCTTCAGGCACAGCGGGCACAGGAAGCCCTCACGCACTTCGGTCGGGTCCCCGAAGGCCGCCGGGCAGCCCGACGCCATCGCGGCCGCGGGTGCTGCCGTCACCAGCTGCCGGGATGCGGAGGCCGCATCGTCCTCAGACACCGCCTGAACCGAACCAGAACCGCCGTGCGACCGGCGGCGCAAAATGGGGGCGGGAAGAGCCTGGGTTGGGAGCCAGACCTCCTGGGTTGGGAGCCAGACCTCCTGGGTTGGGAGCCAGACCTCCCCGGGCTCTCTCTCCCCGGGCTCTCTCCCCGGGCTCTCTCCCCGGGCTCTCTCCCCGCTCTCTCTCCCCCCGGGCTCTCTCTCCCCGGGCTCTCTCTCCCCGTTCTCTCTCCCCGGGCTCTCTCCCCGCTCTCTCTCCCCGGGTTCTCTCTCCCCGGGCTCTCCCCCCCCGCTCTCTCCCCCCGGGCTCTCTCTCCCCCCGGGCTCGCTCTCTCCCCGTTCTCTCTCCCCGGGCTCTCTCCCCGTTCTCTCTCCCCGTTCTCTCTCCCCCCGGGTTCTCTCTCCCCGGGATCCCCACCCGAACCCTCCGCAGCTGCCCCGCGCAGGCCCCGCCCGGGCAGCGGAGAGGGGCAGGGCTTGAGGCGCACCGCCCGCCGGGGGAGAGGCCGCTGAGGGCTGCCCCGCCCGCCTGAGGGGCCTTGGCCCAGCGACAGCCCAGGGACTGCCCGGGCAAAGCCCGTGGCCGGGCCCGCCTCACCTCAGCGCCCGGGCGGCCGGTGACTGTCTCCAAAGCAGGGTGGCCGCGACCCGTCCCGGCTGCCGGGAGCGGCGGAGCGCGGCTGAGGGCGGGGCGAGCGCTGAGCCATCGATGAGAGGAAAGGGCGGGGACAAGGAGGGTTCGTCCGGCAGCGGGGGCAGGCTGCCGAGCGCAGAGCTGTCGATGGAGGTGGGCGGCGGGATGGAGGACCGGAGCGGGCTCCGGGGTTGTCTCTTCTGAGGCCAGGACCGCTCGCTGTGTCCGCGGCCTTGCAGTAGGCTCCGGTAACGGGCCCGTAGAGGTGCGGTGACGCTGTCCTCTCCAGGACGGGACGCTGCTGTCACGTTGGGGACATGCGTTCTGCCGCCGTCCGTTCCCGGCCCGCTGCCCTGGGACCGCCTCACAGCACTGGTGGGTCTGTGCTGTGCTTCCCAACCGCAGAGCACACTCGAGAGGACCACCGCTGCCAATATCAACACGCTCAGCGTTCCCTTTCCAATCCTACCGAGTGTTCCTAAAGGAGGTGTCCCAAAACTGCGAACCAGCGCAGCAGGTGACTTACTTATTGCACAAACGGAGCCTCGGAATCCCACTACTTGCCTCCTGACAAAGAGCTGTGTCAGTCAGCGGCAGGGCCTTTTCAGCATTCCCTTTCTGATGCCAGCTTTTCTTCAGTCTCAACTGGCAGCAATCCCTTCTCTCACATACTCTCAGTCAAATGGAAACAGAGGAGTGTGTAACCACACTTCGTCTTCATGTGCTGGGGTTGCAAGCTCTTGGAGGCAGAGATTTTCTTACATGGCAGTGCTGTTTACAGTTGAGGCCTGTCCATTAAAGGTGGACTTTCATCATGACTTGCTCTTCTATCCTCCAAGTTCTTTAAAACCTTTTCAGCACGGATCATGATGGGGTGGAGAGGAAGAGAACCAGCCTGAGGAACCACCCTGAGGTCCAGTGTCTTAGAGGATTCATCTGCTGTGGTGTCATCCCCCGTAGATTTGCTGGAGCTGGGCTGTTTCCTGGTGGTGAGCCCAGGTGGCACCAGCTACCATTGTTGTTCCTTGCCTCTTTTGGACAAAAGACACCACAGTGTCTGAAATAAATTCAAGAGCTGTTTTCACCTTTGGGCTGCGCTCATCCCATTGTATTGGTGTCTGACATGCCCCATCACTATCAGAAACAGTTATAACTCACTGAACAGTGAAAGAGCACTACAGCGATGTGCGTGTCTCTAGAAGAACTGCAAGATCCTGCAAGTAGGTGCAGAGCTCTTGGGAAGGTTTCTGCTGGTATTTCAGTTTTCTGGTTCATGTGATTTGTCACAGGTGTGCAGGGAATGCGCAGAAAAAGGGGTGGCTGAAGGATGTGAGACGTGGTAGTCACTAGATGGCACAACAAGCACGTCTGAGAGCAGCCGAGGGCCTGTGGAAGCCCTGGCCATGCGATTCACAGGCATTTGCTGTAAAGGTTTTTCTCCTGCCTGTGAGCCCTTTTGACCTGGGCAGTCCATTCTCTCTTGCCGTTCCCAGGTAGTAAGAAACAGGTGTGTAAGGAAAAGCGAGGCTGCACAGAATAGCAAGCTCTTTCCTCAACCCTGTCTCCACAGCTTCAGTAACTGCTCTTTTTCAAAAGTAAAGTCTTAAAGGCTAATTAAAGTGGTAAATATAACAATTGAAGTTTGGTAGCCTCCTGTTGGGATACAAACCATGCAGTGAGGACTGCCTGCAGTGAGTTGTGAGAAGGATGAAGGCATGCCAGGGTGTGCACAAGAAATCAAACATTTCACTATCTCTTCAGTTAATTGTGCTCCTTTGCATGTTCTATATTTGACCACAGATATAAGAACACATCTCGCCAAATGAATCTTCTTCAAGTACTGATAAAACAGCATGCAGTGTCAGTCACTTTTGAAAAGAGAAATTTCATTCAAAATTTTAAAAGAAAAAAGCCTCTTGTTTGCCTGCTTCTGAATATAAGTGATCTTTAGCCCTTCCTAAGGAACTTGTTCCTCATGAAGTGACTGCAACTGCTCAACATGATTTGGGTTTTTCTGAGAGTATTAGACTTACTGGGAATATCTCAGAGACAATTGGAGAACTGATACTACAAAGTTGTACCAGATGCAGTGATGTATGGAATGGTATCAGTTTACTCCCAAAGGGAAGTTTGAGTTTCTGTGTTCTTTAACATGATCTGGTTTTGTGCTGGTGTAAATAAGAAGACTTTGGCTGCTATATTATTTGGTCAGGGCTCATTACACTTCCCCATACAGAGAGTGTTCACAAAATGAAAACATCCAGGTCAGTCTAAAGCAATTCAGTTTACAGTGCTTCAAAACTTAATTTGTTTTTGTCTAGCTAGTTGCAATAGGAAGAGGGATTTGGAAACAAATTAAACCTTACTGCAATTCTACAAGGTGCTCTTGGGGACTGCATTTGTGTTAGTAATGGCTCACAGGGAATGAATGCAAACAAGCAGTAGCACAGAAGGACTTGCTCCAGCAGCAGAGTCAGACCTGTACTGCCCCATCCTGCCTCTGGGATATAAAAGCTCAGCGACAAAACCCCACATCTATTAGGTGACTCCTTCTCTGCTACAATCAAGGTCCTTGATTGCACAGTACTGATTTTACTGATTGAACAGTAAGAAAATAAGTGGTAAAATATGTTTGTGAGTTGTAATAACTCTTAACTGTGAATTTTAGGACCTGGTCTGTTGCTAAATTGGTCATTGCTACTGATGTCCAAGGGGAGAAATTTCAGTGGGAATACGTCTGAGAAGGGGGACACAGTTAGCCCCGTAGCCATGGCACAACTCAATCAGAAATATGTTCCAGTTGTGGTCACCTGTGTTCTTTGATTTCTTGTAATACCTTTAGTGCCATTTGGAACGTTTAATAATGGAATCTGACTTCAGCACAGGAGAGGTAAATGCAAATGATGCCTCAGGGTCTTCAAATGGGATGTTTTTCACAAACATACTAACAAAAGGTTTAAAATATCTCAAATTTAACACCATTGAGTTCAATATAGACTCTGTAAACAGAGTGTAAGCTGAGTGAAAAATCAGACTGTTCTTGGGAACGTCAGAATGTTCTTTGTAAATATTCCCTAAACAAAATGGTCACTTAATTTAACTTAATGCTGTTTTTTAAGTTTGCCTAAATTCAATTTTATAATTTAATGATAGATGTTTTAAAAATTAATTTAAAATTTCCTAACATTGAAATGGGTAGTGCAAAACTCATCTTACAACATTAATGATCTTTGATTTTAATTTATCAGAGAAGATGTTTTTGTTTGTTTGTTTAGGTGGATCTAACGCAAAATTTCCTGTATTTTTCACTTTGTTCAGAGAACTAAAATATTTTCATATTGCTGTTCATGTTATCAAAGTGCATATATTCAATATACTCGAATTGCTTATACTAAACATTTTGATACATAACAAATCTGTTTAATTAGTCTGTGTAGACAGGATAGAAGCTACATTTCCATGCCAAACCCATGATTTTTTACTGTGTTTGCAGTCTCATCAATCCAAACTGACAGCCTCATGGTTTGTTAAGAGTGGTAGCTAACTACTTGTTGAGCCCCTTTTGTCTGATTTGTTGATTAACTGCTTCAGTACCTGCAAACCAGTCATCATCTCAAGTTTGTTTGCTCCCTTAACACTGCTGAATAATCTGTCATATTGGTCCTGAGTGCGGTGGAACAGCAGCACTTACATAACGTAGGTGAATTATAAAGAGGAGAGATGAGAAGATTCAGAATTCCTTTCAATTTACATTTAATTTAATGGTTTAACTGTAAGAGTTGTATACCACAATGCCAGGATTCCATTCAGGGTTCATTTCAAATGTCAGGTATACCACATTTGGGTGCTGAATCTTCTAGCCTCTCGTCTTCTCTTTTCTGTACAGACTTGTGCAGCAACCAATCCCCTTCTTGGAGACTGCATGTCTAAAAGCAGTAAGTAGAATACCCTCACCAGTTGATATTTGACAGGGAATGATTTATGATTTTTTTGTAGGGTTGTTGTTGCTCTCTTTTTCAGTACCACTTGCTTGTTCAAAGAGATTGTTTTTTGTCTTGATTGTTTTGGCTCAGAGAACCTTTCATAAATTCTTACTGTATTTTTCATTTGTCTTAACTTTTCTCATCTTCCTCTTCTTTTTTCACAAAGCTTCTTGAGATACCACACACAGTACCAGCTTCAAAATCAGGAGGGAATTTATGGTGGAAACATGTACTTCTCTGTGAAAATTACTTTTAATCAGCAATCATATTTCAGGCAGATTCTTCAGATCACTTTCCCTGGTTTTCTGAGTCATAACCTAACATTTTCCCTATACCAATCAGTTATTAAGTTGTCTTTGCTGCGTCATATTCATTACAACCATTATAGAGAGAAGTTGGCAATGAACTAGCTACGGCATGTTGGATCCTTGTTTACCTGTATTCCATTTTGTAGGAGTATTTGTGCAATTTATTAAGACAAGAGTCCCCCTCTTTCCAATGCATATGAACAGGAAGAAAGTGAGAAAATGTTAGCTTTAAGTGAGGAAGGTGTTACTTCAGTCAACCCTGCTGTCTTGTCTGGATCACTGCTATCAGTTCAAACCACAGTGTCTGAAATAAATTCAAGAGCTGTTTTCACCTTTGGGCTGGGCTCATTCCATTGTATTGGTATCTGACATGCCCCATCTTCATCAGAAACAGGTATCCTGCTCTAGCACACCAATACAGTTTATGATCTAGTAACACTCCTTCAGCCAGTGCTTCTTCCATCTCATGGAAGCAGACAAGGTGAATTGCCTGGTACCTGACAAATGCCCTTTCCTTGGTTTCTCTCTCAGTACTTTTAAGCTGTATTGGTTTCATCAAGGAAATAAAGCACGAATGTCTTCACACAGGTCTAAAAGTAATCTTAAGGCAGGTACATTAACTTATTTTTCTCAAGGAGTTTCCTCTCTGGTTTTATTGAAGGTCTCTGTGTCCAACCTTTCCTCATTAACCTGCTGGATTGGGGAGTTCATGCTGCTCTTATTGGAAGGGGAAGAGGCTTCTGCACTCCAATGTTGATAGTTCACATACTCATTTCTTAGACTCAAAAGGATTTCCCTGTGTCCATTTTTTTTTGTCATGTCTCTGTACAATCTAGACCTCACACAGTCTCATCCCTCTTGCATTCTCCACTTGACTTCTTTTAGTCCTGTTTTTTATTTATAACAATGTTCTGACCTGATCAATGCTTTGAATTTGCAGCTGACCCTTTGATGTTAACTGAGTTACCAGGGAAGCTGTGACTCTACTTCAGCTGTGGTGATGATGTTGTTTTCAAACTTCCTTCAACTAATGAGCCGTTATGAGTAGTAGCAAAGGTGTTCGATGGGACCACATATCCCTTGGAAACACTCAGCCCATGCTAATTACAGAGGGTCAGCAAAGAGATCAAGGCTCATAAGTGTGTGAGAGGGGGCATAGAACAGTAATGGTGAGAGGTGTTGAAAATAGTTGCAAGAAATGTTAATTATGCAGCTGGTTTACATGAACTTTCTCCTCCCATTAAAAACAAAGCTCATTTTGAAGACACTTTTAAAATCTGTGCTTTAGGAATCAAGCTCCCTTATGTCTCAGTAACTGGTATTACCGTGATACATGAAACTGCAGTGGAATCAACAAAGAACAACTGTGCAAGGTTGTTTTAGACTCAATTAAAGCTGGAAATAAGATTTTGCATGACTCTGCTGCCACATTAGGGCCATTGCACAGCTTTACTCTTTGGATTTAATTTAGATTCTGCAGAGGAGATTTTTCTACTGACTTCCATGACCTTTGGACCAAGTCTGCTGCTAGTTTGTTCTTATTCCTGAAGAGCCCCAGCCTGTCTGTCAGACATATAATGCACTTCCTCAGGGAGCTGTGCAACTGCATGGCCTGGTTCTGCAGTTGTCACAGTGTGAGTGACAGAGCAAAGCTAGTTACTTGTGGATGTTTGCATGGCTATTAAATTCTCTTAAGTTCTAATAAAAAGTGACAGTGAGGGGAAGTTATACAATAAAAATAAGATGATGAGAGAGATGTGCAATTAACTAATTCTAACCTTATAACTAAACAGTATATATACATATGTATCTGTGTTGTTCATATTGCACTATGTTTACTATTCAAAGAAGCATAGCATTATAGGATAAAAGCTTTTTTTTGCTTAGTTCCTTAGCCAAACTCCAGAGCCAAAAAGCTTTTAAGGTGTAGATAAAGCTGACAAATACTTAACTTCAGACTTGTGCTTGTGTGGGCTTCATAGTCACAAAAGTGTGAAATCCCCAGTGGCAGTCAATGCTCTGCGAATGATGTCTGTGGGAGAAAGAGTGTATTTGCCTGTTAGTATGTCTGCAACACTGCAGATAACAGGAAGAAATTAATAAATAGAGATGAAATTTTCATGCAGATACTGGGAGGGAATGTCCTTTTGATGAAAACAAGAGTCTGGAAAATTTGAAATACTAGAGTGAGTTAAAAAAGAAAAATAGAACTTTTGAAATATGTTATCCTTGCTGCCGCCCATGTTTACCCAGATGATATTTTTTCTTTTTTGTTTTTCACTTATTTTGAAGACTTCACAGCAAGTAGTGTTCCCCAAGGTTTAAGAAGCATCTATTCACTGCCAGAAATTGTATATGAAATGGTATTCTTCAGATAAAATAATTTTTCCATGATAAAATGCAAATGAAACATTTTTTAAAGCATCATATATAGAAAGTGTGCTGACGGAAGTTGAAGTGTGTGGAAAGTCCCCACCTATCTTCTCTAAAGATTTCTTCAGCTCTTGTTTATTAGAAACTCCCTGTCAATAGAAGATGTCTGTCCATTGTCACATCCTGAACATCATATTACCTCCAAAGTTAGAAATTGTTTGATAGACCATGTTAAGTGAGCATCTAACTTCAGTGAAACTTGTGAGATGATTAATTGTTTTTCTTCAGGGTAGCTAAAGTGATTTCTGCAAAGCTGTCTTCTGTAACTGAGGAGGAGTTCCAAGTCAGGTAATGTGTCTCAATGGTATTGAGGATGAATGTTTATGGAAAATATACTCATTTGTCCATAAAAATAACTAGCAAAAGATTGATGTGCTCTAACCTCTTTGAATGTATAAGAAGTGATATGCGTAACCCAGTGTGCTCAGTAACTGCGTATCAATTGCAAAAATCAGTAAATCTATTATTTAGACCCCAAAACAGGAAATCAGCTTCTCATCAAGTTCCCTGTGAAGTGGGTGACACAACTGATGTGAGTTTAGCCCAGATGCATAATTTTGTGTGTCATACAGGTGGAAGATATTTAAAGGGAGTCTATCATCCTTCCACTTCAATAGTGAAACAGCATGTGCTGACTAGCAGCATGCAAGGGGATTGTACATAGAAAAATATACTTTGATGATATTTTATTTAGCTTGAGTTGGTTGTATGTTTTTCATGCTATTGCAGTGTGTTTGCACAACTAATAAGGACACCAGAGTTGACTATTCATGTTTATTGAATAATTCTTATTAAATAAACACTTTTGGAAGTCTGACCACAGAAAGTAAAAGCATTCCTTTGAGAGGAGAGGAATCAGAAATCCTCACTGGAAGGAAAGGATCTCTTCTTGCTTTATTATTAAATGTTTGAGGAGAAGGCATGATTTCAGATAGCATGACTGAAGTATGGACACACCAGGGTGGGAATTCTAGTGTGGGCTGTACACAGTCAGGGGGCTCATAAAGTATGCTGGGGATGTTCAGGGATGCATTAACAGTTTGCACTCTGTAGCCTCTTAGGTGGAAACGGTTTTTCTGTGCCAGTTCCAAGTCAAACTAGGAAGTCACTAATTTATTTTGTTCCAGTTGAAACTGTTCCTGTCTCTCTATAGTGCTTACTGTCTGGACAGATTGTAGTGTATAAGGACTCAGGTGTCCAGAATGTTATCATTTAGAACTGAAAACCTGCTCTATTTAATTTTGAAACAATTGTCATATGTTCTTTTTTCTCCCTCTCTATTTACTGATTTCACTGATGTGAGAGGAAACAATGTAATTATTGCACTTCAGTAGCATCAGAACAGAAAGTTAAGAGCGAGTTTTAGTCATTTAGGAACACATAGCTGTATTATTCTGGAGTCTGGGCTCCTGAGAAAATAAGCACTCTTCCTAAAGTGGGGGAATTGAAGATTCTCAGTACTTGCTTGTTCCATTCAGATGGGTCCTTTAGTTCCTTTGCTTTAAGTGTGTGACAAAGCCTGTAACTTGGATGGGAACATTAACACACTGAAAGGTAGGTGCAGAGGTCAGCAACAGGAAGTCAAAAAGGAGTGAACGGAATGTTTTGGTGATCTGGCAGTTAACTTCACCAAATGCAAGTGCTACACAATTACTTTCTCATTCCTCTGTTTCACTCTCCCATGCTGATCTCTTTCCTGGGTGCTGACGCTTTTCTTCAACCCTGTCTCCGCTAACATCTTCTACTAAATCAAGCAACAAGCTGCCTTTGTGACAGGCGAATGACTCCTGAAAATTGCAGGGACCTGTGTCATCTGAGCTGTCAGAATTCCAGTGCCTTTTTCCAGAATGCTGGTGTTTCTCACCGTATAGGTCTACCTCATCATTCCAGCCTCTTTTGCTGGGACGCTGGTGCTTGTACATCGGATATCTTCTGCCTGGATGTTCTCTTTTGGATAACTCATTCATGTAGGTTAGCTGTGCCCTAGGGCTGTTAGCAAACTGATCCAACAGTGACTTTCTGCCGGGAGGCTGTTGCCTTTTCAGCTGCAGATAAGCAGCAATGTCATCTTCCATCTCTCTTTTTCCTGGATGTTGCCTCTTCTGAATGTGTCCATAAGATGTCTCTTCCTCGGCATCTTTTTTTCCAGGATGCTGTCTCTTCTCCAGGTTACTTAGGTACTTTTTCCCAGGGTGCTGTCTTTTGGAAAGCCAGTGTAGCAGAGGGGAATTTGATTCTGTCCAAGGAAAAGAATAACATTAGTAAGACCCCATAATCCTCCCTAAGGAAGTTGTAATAGGAATTTGTGGAGCAGGATCATAATCTGTTGCTCTTTGAAAGCCAACTCAGTATTTCCAGCTACCAGTCCTAACACTATTAGTATCTCTCACTCATTATTAAGCGATTTTTAATATTTCATGTCTTGGATCAACACAACCAATTCTCAGCATTGATGTGAAGAGGGAGGATGGCTTTTCCTGTGGGCACTTGGGGCCAGCTCATCTTCTACTCTGGAAGGGCCCTAGACTCCTGTTTGCTGGCAGTCACTTCTCTGGTGTTTCTTGCAATCCCTGAGTCTGATCTTCCACTGCTATGATTACTAGTAGCAGAGCATCTACAAGGTGGGAGGAGCAGATGCTGGAGCAGCTTCTAGCACTCCCAGCCATGGAAAAAGCCCACCTCTGTTTGGAGGTAGGAACCAGTGGATCGAGACAGTAGGTGAATGGCAGCACCCCCACCTCAAATTTACATTAGGTACAGGGTCCACAACTGCAGAATGTCCTTCATGGATCCTCTTAGAGCTTCCCTAGGGAAGTACCTGCCAGACAAGTAGGTTTTCTGGGACAGGCTTCTACCTTTTTATTATGCAGCAGCTGCTTAGTGATAGTACAGCCTTTCCTAAGCAAAGAGATCTTAGAGAAGAAAGCATCTGTGAAGAGCTGTCTGTCAGTGTATTGCAGCAGCCTTCTTATCCTTCCCCTCCCCTTAGTTCCAGTGCTAAGTAGAGTATTAGGACCTGGAAGTCATACCTTGGATCTAATGAACTCAGCCAAGTGCTATGCCATCACCAAATGGCTGTCCCCAGTGAGATATATACCTTTATTAATATCTTCTTCCTTTTCAGCTTTCTTGAGGACAGACTGAAGAATGAGGCTTTCAGATCTCTGAAGGATGTCATCCAGCGGACTTTTTCCCATGTTCTCACTCTCCTCTGGAAGCAGATGCCCCCCATTGAAGCAAACACCACACGAGGTCAAGCAGAGGAGTAGCAGTGGCAGCTGGATAGATGTCATTGTGGGACAGGGGTTCCTGCAACTTCCATTGGACAGAGAACAACAGGGGAGGAGGGTGGAGCAAACAAACCTAGCAATAACAGCAGTATTTCCAGACACTAAAAAACAAATATGGCAATGCTGCAGGGATTGAAGTCTCTGAGGGTCTTTTCTCATTTCTGTTACTGACCTCTCAGTATGTTTTTTATCCTCCAAAGCATCTACGTTCTTCATAATTAAAACTAGGTAGTTGTTAATTTTTCTGGCAAAATAAATTATATGAACTTCCTGAGGCACAGTTGATTCTGAAAAACAGTGATTTTACTCTGCTTTCTGTCAAGAGGCAAACATAATTTCTCCCTTGAACTCTACGCACAATGTACCGACATCTATACTTGCTATCTCCATCAGGCAATTCCCTTTGCTAAGGGCTCCTTTTAAAATGATACTGAGATCAGCAGCACTTCCATTCCACCTTTAGTTAAAGCCAAACCTAAATAATCCACTAGTTTTTTGCTGTCTTTTCTATACATTTAAAGTAGACGTGCCTGGGTATTTGTCAGGCTAAGAAGACAGCTATGCTCTGTGGAGCAGGGAGATTTCTTGCATGGAAGGAAATGAGGGAAGTATCTTATATTTTTTTCAGAGACATAATAATAATTGTATCCTCTATTATCCCTTGCCCAGATACCAAGTGTTTCTATATTTCTTCTAGCTAGCACTGAATTCCTAACTTGTTTAGGGATTTATTTTACAGATAAAATAATTGCTTATTTATTTATAAGCAGAGTTCCTTTAGTAGAATAGAATACATCTTTAATACTACTATAGCAGTCATTTACCTTAATTTTATATTCAGAATGTAAAAGAAATGCACAATTTTATGAAGTCCTACAAATTTTCCAAATAGAAAATGAGTTCATTACCATTCTTATTGGCAGGTTTTTATCAGTTTTGATGAAATCCTTTAGTAACAGCCCTAAGAACATTACACAGGCAATTTGACTCAGAGCACTCTTTAGACAGAAAGGTAGAATCTGCTAAAAAGGAAATTATTTGATAAATTACCTGATTTGTAGTTTCAGATCTTTGCTTGATGCATCTACCAAGTCCTGTAAAGCTGTTTGTGCACCTGAGCTTCAGAGTTGCCCTTTTGCTGCTGCAGGCACACGGAGTGTCCAACAGAAGTGTCGCTGTGTGCTCTGCACAGCTCACGTCTCTGTACTTATACTATACTGCCTCTGGGCCCTTTATGCAAACAGCTCTGAGGTAATTTAGGGGATATGATGTGATTTTTTTTTTTTTCCTACTGCTCTCAGAGAGCTGCATTTTTAATGCATTTTAAGATTCGCATTATCTGCTGGCCTCCATATATCCATGCTTGACTCCCAGAAGCTGCTATTTTCCCATTCTCTGAAGAGATTATGCTGAGTTTTATGTAACTCAGCATAAAGAAAAGGAGGCTTTCTTTTTTTAATGACACTAAGCTTGTTTGTCCTCTATTAAGCAAGTGTTTTGGAGTAAAAGCAGAGAGGTAGGTAATTTATTAGGTTAGGGAAGAAAGACAATGGCAAAAATGTAATGGATTGTATTTAAATAAGTGTATACCAAGAGTTCTTTTCCTAAATGACACTATACAGTTTCTGGATCACAATTCTATATTTTTTTTTGGTATAGACTTGCACAAAGAGTATTTTGGAACATGGGGTGCATAACATTAAATATTAAAACATGTTTATGTTGCTGCTGTGTGCTTCAAAAAGCATTATACCATTGTAAATGGAAATAAGACTCCTTGTCTTTAACCTAGCTGTCTACTTAAGATACTGCTCCACACAGTACTGCTCATTCAGGGGGCACAATTGCTTGGCGTTTCCTCCTAGGTGTAGTAACTCTTTAAGGTCTCTCAGGTATGACACCTGAGTTTAAACAATTACTTTATTGCCCTGTAATTGAAGGTGGGCATTGATGAAATGGGAAACTGCCTGGTTTCATTCTCATTAAAATCTGCTTCTTGATACTTTTGAGCTTACCTTTAGAGAACATGGATGAAGTCCTGTGTTACAATTACATCCCCATGCAAAGCTCCTCAGCCGGTGCAAAATTATATTCACAGTGCAATGCCCAGGTCTTCCAGTCTGGCCAGCTTTGCCTCATTGCTAAGACTTACTTTATCTTATTTTGGACTCCTTTAATACAGTTTTAATGCTTTGTTTAAAGGAAGAAAGTTAAAACTAAGCACCTCAAAAAGTCAGGGTTTTTAATGACAAACGTCCTTTTTCTATTTCACAGCTGAAAAACTGTCTGTTTTTAATATGATATCCTTCTTTTTAGAGTTCTGTTTTGCATTCTTCCGGCTACATTTTTTTTCAGTTTCAGTTTCTGCACAGGTGATTTTTCTATTTAGAAGATTTTTTCAGGTTTATTTTATAAGTGTAAATGTTCTTTCCTCCCCCTTGCTGCACAATTACTCATGGCACTGAGATGAATTCATGGGTAGGAGGGAGAGTTTGTTTGCTCAAACTCCAGAGTGTTCCAAGCTATAGGGTTTTTTTTTGTCACAAATGCATTGACACCCCAGACTAACCCAGAGCTTGTGTCAGCACAGGGTTTGGCTTCCAGTCCACATCTAAGTCTGTGGTAGGTTCTAGAATTGCACAGATATGTTGAACTACCACATTTCTCACCTAAATACAGCATTTCAACACCACTCAACCCCTCAACCCCTTTGTCCAACTGCTGTATTTTATCACATGTTCATCAAGTCCCTCCATCTTTTGTATCAATTCAGTTGAGGAAGTTCCTGATTTTTCTTTTAAATATTCTCAAGGGCACCCCAGCTTCTCAAGGGGCTTCTAAATGAAGAAATTGGGAGGCAGACAACTGCTCCAAAAGCAGTCAGACCCATACCTGTGCTCTGTGAGGACTGAGGTTTGTGTTTCTCCTCTCTCCAAGTTGCTTGTGCTGCTGCCTGCAGTCTCTAACCGCACATCAGCAGGAGCCTGGCACCTCCACTTGTGCTGAGCACTTGTCCAGCTCAGTGTTGGTGTTCTTAGCACTGGGGCTGTCACTGGGCACACAGTTGGTCCCTAAAAACATCTCAAAAATGAATAATGAGAAAATCTGCTGCTAACCCTAGTCTCCTCTTTGTTTTAAAGAATATAGACACTCGTGTTTGTGCAGTTAGCCAGCCATGACATTGTAAGAAAGTTCTCCGTGTCAGATTTTTGATTTTTTACATCTTAGTTTGACTGCCTTGCTCTTGTCACTGTCAGAGATAAGTAACTGAAGCACGTAGCTCATTTTTTGTATGGCCATCCTTCCAGGAATCCTGAAATACAGAAGTTTTTATGGGAACTGTTTTTCTTTACCTATAGGAATAAGAAGTGCTCTTGTTTGGAATTAATGTCTCATTGCATTTGTTACCATTTTCACTAGGAGATGCTGAACTTTTAGTGGCTTGCCCTTTGTCACAGATTTTAGTTTTTGAGTTAGGAAGTGAGACCAGAATCTGTTCATTTAGCATTCCTTTATTGAAAAGAGGTTTGGTTTCTGGTAGAACCTCACAAGATACACATCTTTCTCATTTAAAAGGTTACCTACATGACATTACTTCTGTGTGCACAAATGCGAGAAGTGCCTCCACTGACTAATTAAGGCATCCCATTAATTTTTATTAACTACACTGTCACTTGGACTGTAGTTTCAATCTTCTCATCTCTTTAAATAACTTTATCCTCTCGGATATTTCCTGAATTGTGTTTCTTGCAATGGCTGCAAATCTAAGCTGTTCTGTCTGAACTTCCTCTTGTAAACAGCGCTGTGAATTAGGAATTACTTGCTTGCTAACAGAAATGAGAGGGAAATCAGTTCTTTTGTTTTCTCTGGAAAATGTAAAATCACGGTTTGTTTATATCACTCCTCACAGTTTGTTCCTTGATTGAACTACTCAGGCAGAAAATTAGGGAGATGGATATCAGTAATAGGTGGACAACTCTCTCTTTCCCTGTGATCTTCTTAAGATATTTCCTGCATAAGAACAGGTAAATAGTGTGCCCTGGAGGAAGATGTATTGTATTTTTGTGAGAGGTATAATTCCAGCTTTTCTTCATTTTGATTTTAATGACATCAGAGTGCCAGAGTGTGTACAGCCACAATGATCTTTAGATGGTTTATTTTAGTATAGTTTTACAAGGAGGCAAGCCTTCAGGAGTAAAGACCTTTCTTAGGCCTGAGGAAATGCATTCATATCTGAAAGTATGTCTCTCCTCTTAGGAGTAAAAAAGGACTTGTGACCCCCCAGAATTGTCAGCTTTTCATGGCAATAGATGTCACTACAATAGAAGATATTATAACTAATCTACAAACCTTGTGTTAAATATTTATCATTACTGGAGGCAGGGTTCCAAGCAACTTCTATCTGCTAGACCCCAAAATTCATTTGTGAAGTAAATGGACCTAGAAGTACTGAGTGGACGTAATGACACGTGAAGGAGGCTTTTGAAATGCAGCCTACTGTGGTCACCACCAGTGTTAGCAAAAGTGATCCCTTTGTGAAGACATACTCAGCCAGGGCAGCTTCTGTGTGGGCAGCAGAACAACTTATCACAGCCCAGCTGGTTTTGCTGGAAAACCACAACCCTTAAGAAATGATCAGGACAGCTTTCCCATTCATTTTCATTAACTGTGAATATAAAGTCTAGGAAGGGAAATGAAGGTAACTTCTTCCAGCACTGAGCCCCCACCACAGTACTTCTCTTGTTGCAAGAGTCTGCAGTGGTTACCACTTGTTTGTGATGTGAGCTCTGAGGCCTTTTGGGGGGCAAGCTTTAGTCAGAGCCATGTGAAGGAATTGGCCTGGAGAATCTGGTGAAATTATTAGAAGCACTGCTGGCTGATGCTGAATGGCACTTGAAGCATGACCTGAACATGATAAGGGATCCCTTTTGAAGGCTGTGTAACCTTCAATTGACATCTCCTTCTCAAAAATTTCTGAAATGGCAGAACCTGCTGCTCTGACTGTAAGCCCAAGAGTTTCATAGTTTTGCAAGCATAAAAGTATTGAAGCTTAATTTTTTGAATTCATTGAAACTAATAGAAAATCCTTTGAGGAAACTTAATATATGGAGAGATTAGGCCTTCTGTTTTAAATAATGAGTAGGATGAGTATTAAAGGAGATTGAGAACATTTATTTCTTCGTGAGGAAACCCTTAATAGAATTACTGAGTAAATTCCACATGGAATACATACACAACTCCCCTCATCAATTTCAATCCAAAAAGGAAACTATTATATTAGAAGAAAAGGACAGTATCCCACATAGCATTAAAATTGTTGCCAAAAGGTGTATAAATAACATGTTGCTTGTCTCAGATAAATAGTTTTATTGTTCCATGAGGAAGCAAACCCAAAGCACTATGACATTAATGTCACATATTGGTTTACTGACAGATTTTTCAATATTAAACAGCATATTATGGAGCCAAAACTTGACAGGCTTAATTGTGTACTTAAGAGTCAGACTAACTCACAGTTTGTTCCTTCTGGAATGGTGGCAGTTTGGAATTAAAGATCTCAATAGATTCATTGTAGTTGGTTCTTTATTTTGTAATTATCTCCACAATGTTTATGCAGGGTCATTTCTATAGTTTTCTAGTAAAGAGCCCTGTGATTTGGGAAGAAATTGGCCATTGTCAGAAAGAATATTTCTGTGCCCTGTTTCTTGTTTCAGGCACAGTCAAGGACCTTTCAAACCAAATAATGTAACTAAATGAAACAAGCATGACTCTATGCCTCCAAGCACCAAAAAGCTCCAGCTGCCCAACCTGTTGTTTTTTCACAGCTGCTAATGACTGGGCTTAAGATCTTGTTCTCTTCCAACAGGGATTTAGTCATCATATAAAGCAAATTTACAGCACATTTCACTTTGCCAAAATACTATGTTTGAGCTGGGGCAAGTTTCATCATGTACCAAAAATAGATTTGGGGAAATTTGATTTGGGATGTTAGAAAACATTCAGCTTACTTTTCAGAAGCAATTAGGATTCACACTGTCAGGTAAATTGCAAAGTCAGTTGGATGGTTTGATCCAGCTGGTTGGATAGAAGATCACTACTTCCATAGAAATTAAAGAAGTGACATACTTATGTGTTTGCTCTGTGCCTGTCCCTTACACTCACTGCTAACACACTAATTGTGAGAGAAAAGCCATAACTGGGTACGAAGAGGTGGAAATTTGTGAGGTAGAGTTGCTAAGAGATTTAGTGTTTGGTGCCAAGTGTTTGAAAGTGCTCGTTTGGATTTCGAAGTCCACAACCCTCAGCTTGCAGCCAGTACTCCTTTCCAGTTCACTAAGAGCGATCAGCACGGAGCATATTTGGATATAGTCTGCCTGCCAGTCGTGGCTGTTCACTTGTCAGGTACAAGGCTCCAAAGCTCCTGAAGGCTTGACACACATGGTGTATTCCCAGTGGCTGGGAATCGGAGAGCACAAGTAAGAAGAGGGTGTAAAAGCAGAATGAAAAGTTCCAGAACTGTCCCTTGTGCCTAACTGTAGAACATCAGCCTCTCAAAATTTAGATATTTCTATAGCAGCTTTTAAAATTAAAGATACGTATATCTTATTGTTGCTTTCAGTTGTGGTAAAAGACAGCTGTTCATTTAAATAAATTATTCTGTATAGTGACCTAAGCTTGGCTTTAAGGATGCAGCACAAATGTGATTTACCCTTGTCTATGTTTATCTGTTAAGAAAGGGAAATGCATCCATAGCAGGACCACCTCAGCAAGGCAGATATGTTTGTGTCTACGTGTACACAACACCCAAGAACAGCTCTTCTACCGGAGGACCATCCTGGAATCAGATGTAGAGAGGAATTTTGAACAGGAATGTAGTTTAATTAACAAAGTTAACTTCTGGTACCAGTCATGTCAGCTGATCTGATTGAAATGGGTATAGCTCAGGTATTGCTCCTTCTCCTCAGGTGTTCCTGTGTGCCTGTGATGATGTGTGTTATGCTGGATTTTACTAATGAAGTGTTCCTGTCTTTTTTTTCTTTATTTTTCTTAATAGTTACTAAGTTATTTGGTCTACTCATATTGTAAGGCCTTGAATTTGCTGACCATGTTCCTGTAATAAGATTTGACATTTTATCTTCTGAGCTACTGATTTTAAGAGTCCTGTAGCATAGCAACAGTGAAGATCAGAATCCTGTTGTGGTAAGTACTATGCTGAAGTAAAAACTGTCTTCCCAAGAGAGTCAGAATGAAATCCAGGTGTGTATGCATGCACCTACGTGTCCACCTACACCTATCATACATCTACACATACACCTGGAAGTGTATGAAATGATGAAGTGAGAGGGTGAAGTAATTGTGTCAGTTGTATTTGCCATAAATATGATATTTCAAGAGTTTGGGTAGCTGCAAATCAGCATCAAGCTAATCAGGGCCAGGTTACAGTTGATTTGTGAGCTTTGCTGCAGTGTTGCAAAAAGATGCGAAAGAAAGAAGACGAAAGAAAGAAGAATATCACTTTATCCTCCTATGGATTTCTTCCCCTGTGTAAGAAAAGGCTTATAAGAAAGCCTTTCATCCATTACCAGCAGGATGAAGACATGTGCAGGTTTTGCTGTCTGATTCCAGCACAGGCCACTTATAGGAAAGTCTTAACAAACAGTAATGATACTGTTTACTGCTTCTGGTATTGTCCATTAGTCCTACTGTGTCTACAGAGCACATGGCTACAGGAATTTTTCTTCTGTCACTTGCAACCATTAGTAATGATACCAGTGAAACTGGAAGCTCTTACTTAAACCCAAGCCTTCACTGTAGCAAAGGTATGGATTTGTGGCACCAGAGGGGTGGCTAGAAGTCCACTGGGAAATGCTGCTGCCTATATTTGACTAGCCAGAAGCCAACAGAGATGTGATATGTTGCCATGTGTGTCTTGTGCAAAGCACAGTAGGTTGGGAGTCCTTTTTTGGGTGGGTTGTGTGAATTACTGGTTAATATGAGGGAAGTTCACAGAGTGCTCAGTAGAGAACTACTCCCCTGCCCATTGTGCACAGTCATCTAGATGGAGCTGGAAGAGCAACTTAGAGACTTGGAGGGGGAGGAAAAAGGTCTCCACAACCAGTTATTCAAGTAAGACAATTTTCATAATGTACTATGAGCTACATAATGACAATGACCTTTATCTAATTTGCACCTTTATAACTTTCAAAGTCGTTGTAATAACGATAGACTCTTCCATGGGTGCTTAATGGGTTTGTTTACAAGCAAACAGCATAAAGTGAGAATCAGTAGGTATTCAGATGCCATTTTGGAGGCAGGGATTGTAATTATTGGATAAATACTAGACATTGTTCTTTAGGGGACAATAAAGGCACGTATGTGGTCATTGAGGTATCTGCTGAGACCAGGAGTAGTATTGATCTTTAGGAATGGCTTCTGTGATCTTCTTGTGGATTTCTCTTCACATCAGTCCAGCTGGCAGATTCTGTGCATCCCAAGGGAAACTGAGTGAATGAACATGTAGCACTGGAGTAAAAGTTCTTTGAGTCATCTAACACCTGCTTCTGCTGAGAAGACTGTGAGGCATGAAGTCTATATGCCTCTCAGGTTTTGTGTCATTCTCTTCCCCTGGGTGTTTTCAGCTAAGTCTGAACATGAGCAAAGATACATTTAAAAGTAACTGGAGAATGGTTTCCAGATGCAAACTACAGCACATATGTTGTATTTTTTATAAGCACCAAGCTGGGTAACCACATGGTTATTTGGTTAGGATGGAATCTCAGAACTGAGCTGATTTTATTTCTGTCTCTTCCATTGAATTTCTCTGATTGCCAGTGACTCATTGAGGCAGAAATCCAACTGTAGTTAAAATCAGAGTCAGACTTTTCATAGATAGTAACTGGAATTAAGCAGACCCTTAAATATGAGTTTTGTGTTCCCCGTCCACAAATAAGCTATGGTGATATAATACAGTGAGTTTTGATGCTTGTGACATGCTTTAAAAGTCACAAATCATGACAAGAGAAGTAAAAATTGTTATTTATAGTTGGTTGGATTTTTTCCTAAGGAGCAAATAGACTTCACCAAGCCCAGTGGGCCTGGCATACAAATTTAAGTACAGAAAATGATAAATAGAAAACTCGTGTTTAATTGAATGCTGGTGAAGCTTTGGTGTGGTCAATTGTGACAAGAACACAATTGTACATCATACATATATTAAATATCAGCAATTTCACAGGATTCTTTCTACAAACTGCCGATGCCTTTATATTTTTTTCCTCCAAATTTCTTTCTTTCTTTGTCAAAGCTGCTGACAGATTCGAAATGTTCTCAGTTGACACCTAAATGGTGTGATGGAACTCTAGAATGCACTCCTGGAATGGCTGGTGATGGCCTTCCTTGAATGTGGCACAAGAGAGTGCAGGGTTTGGAATTACTTCCAAAGGATTAAAAAATTACATTAATAAAAACAATTTCTTTGTTAAATTTCCTCTGTGATGATCTATAGGTAACCTAGAAAATGCTTACTGACCTAGAAATTGTAAAAAAAAAGTAAAGCAAGTAGAAAAAGTAAAAAAAATTTCTCTTGGGAGCTGCCTTCAGACCTGCATTTCCATGAATGATTCAGAGACCATCATGGAAGATGCAACGTTAAAGCTTTCATAACATTTTATTTTATAGCTTTTATTCAAAAATATGACCCAATATTTTGGCATTTGAAATAGCTTATCAAGACAAAGAAGCTGACAGACTGTTTTTAAAATACTTTCTGGATGATCTTGACAATAACCTGTGATTACTTCTGAGCTTCTGCTGTTCATGTTGAATAAATGAAGCTTAGGTCTTGTTGCTTGGGCAAATTATGAATATGCCATGGATTGCCTGATAAGTAGGCAGTGCCTTTGATGACTAGCTGTACTTACAAACACATTACCATTGTTATTTGGATAACAAATTATCCCTAAGACAACACCAGAGTAATCTGTTTGACCTTTTACAACTACTCGTGCTTTTATTGAAAAACAGTAAGTCCATCTTCATTGGAATCACTTTAAATTCTGCTTGGGGCTGGGTACAGAGCAAAGCAGTTTCATGGGATGGAAGAAGGCATGTACCAGTTTTCTTTACTTGAAGATATATAGCATTGATCAATACAGTCTGTAATGAGGAACTGGAAATCACTGCTAGATGAATGCTAAGTAAAGGATCCCTCCATCTGTGAGCCTGTTACAAAGTTCAGCTGGAGCTGTGCTGTATTAAGTGTTTCGCATCTCTAGCTGAAGCTTGCTTCTGTCAGCAATGGTCCAGCTGCTCTTTAGGATGGTGTAATGAAAAGAATCTGCAGACTTCAGCCCAGCAAATCATCCTGTCCTTAGTTCTGTATACCTTTCTCATCTCTCTGATGGACAGGGGAGCTCTGATCTGTTTAAGCACAAGATCTTCACAGAATTCTGCAAAATGAAAAGTTCTGTACACCCCTTATAATTTCTGCATATGAGCACGTCACCTCAGGTTCAGTATCTGACAGGTTTTCCAATAGTAAAAACATTTTTTAAGGCTCCTGCATCAAGACTAGTGTAAGACCTTGTGAATTGAATTGAAGAACAGAGAGAATCTTGCAGAGATCCATTTATAAGTGTTTGCATTGTGAGTTTCTGTTTCCTGTCTGTAATGTGAGATGGGTGTCTAATTTAGAAAAAAAATTGTGTGCAAGAGTACCAAGAGAAAGGGAAATTCTCTACTTAAAGTGCTAGAAGCCCAGTATTGATGACAGGTAATGTGGATTTTGCCTTCTAGAAGCAAAACTTAGCATCCCTCTGCAGGGGCTATAACTTGTCAGTTGCTGATACCCTCAAGAGTAGGCTTTACCTTGGTGTTAAATAGGGCATTCCATACAGCATAGGTGTAAAATGGCATCAAATCCCGAGAGCAGAGACTTGCAGAGACTTGGCAAATTGACAACACAAAAAATTAAAATCAATGTAATGACAGTGAATTTACAGTTAAGTGCTGACATTTTCAAAGGGTTATCTTTCCCACTTAAACTCAAAGGAAGTAGACAGGTTTTGCTCAAGTAGTTGTTGTCTTGGTCACTTTGGTCCTTTGAAGATCTGACAACATACATAACAGTGGCAGCCTCTAGGTACCAGGTACTGTCCTCCTTTCTGGCTGTGAGAGCAGAAACAGAGCCTTGCTATAGTGTGTAGATCAACTTCAACCCTTGAAATTGTATAGATGTAGAGTAAGTTTGTGACCTTAGCAGAATTTAAATGCTATCTCCTAGGAACCCAAGTGAAAAGATTAAGTTAAATGAGTGATATTGTGTCATCTTACTTGGTATCACCAGGGGTTGCTAAAAGGTCTTTGCTTATTTAATGTTTATCTACTTCAGAAAATGTCTGAGCCAGGTAAGGAAACCTGGTCTGACTGTGTGAGTGGGGGTAGCAGCTGCAAAGGGGCCTTGGTCCCAGCTCAGAGTGGCTCCTGGATGGTCAGACAGGGAAGTTTCCTTAACACCTCTCAGAGGGTTGTACCTGCAGGTGCTGCTATGCTGTTCAGAGCCCAGTGAACCAAAGGGGAGCTATAGCCATCCTATTATCTTTAACTTTTGGTATAAAGTAATACTGTCCTTGTGTTATTGAATTTTCAGCATCCAAACGATGATGGAAATTTTCCTACCAGATGTGCTTTCTCCAGGGTCCATGTAGATGTTTCTAATTAATGTGACTGTGCTGAATAACTTTGTCTCAATTCTGTGGCAATTCTGCTGGTGCTCAGGAGTGTAAGAGTTTAGGCTTGACTTGTTCAAACTTATTTTTCTTATTCCAGCAATGTTAACACAAACCCTGCTGCCTGTCTAGCAATGGCAACAGAGCACAAATAACGAACAGTTTGTGTTTCTAAAGAGACTTACATATCCAACTAAGGAAAAAAAAAAAATCAATGACCATTTAGGTGCTTCTGACTGAACAAGATGTCTTTAAATTAAGTCTCATATCTCATATGAGACTTGAAAACAAGAACACTCTGACTTCCTAATTTAGCCACTGAAGAGCAAAGAAAGAAGTATTAGTTGTTTGGCCAGGTGACACGTATGCTTCCACCAGTGGTCTTCAGCAGGGGAGCATTTTTCCTTTGGGCATCTGTCACAGGGAACAAACTGCCCTTAGGGGAGAAGACTGGGGAGAAAACTAAAATACTCAATTGATTACCCCCAAATTAAACAGCAGTTGTTGATAATTTTCTTTTTTTTTTTTTTTTCCTTCATTCAAAGAACTCACTAGTTTTAGGACGAATTGGTGGTGCAAGGTTTGGAGCACAGTCACACAGCTGGAGGTACTGAGAGTAGTATTTGGGGCAGCTGGTGTTAGATCAGTGTCATCTGTGTCACTGCTAACCATATCAGATCTAATTGCACACAATCATTGAAAAGGCACTCTTATTCCTTTCTTCCTATCCACACTGCTCCAAATTCTTCCTTGCATGAATTGTAAGGACTGCTCAGCCCCAGCTGATTTAATTCAGCATACTGATCAGATGGATCAAGAAGGGTCAGAATTTGGCACAGAGCTAGACATTCCCATGACAAAGACTGAAATGATACTCTGCTTTCATCCTGATGTAATAAGACTGCTTCTCAGTGCAAGTAATTGTAGAATGGCAACAAATAGTGTTGTAGATCTTCGCTTATTTTGTCAAGGGTGGACATGGTGTTATCTGCCTTTTTAAAAAGGGCAAATAAACTATATTATATGTATTAGTACTAGGAATTAAAAGTCTCTTGGACCTGCTACTTATCTGAGCCACGAAAGGGGTGCTGCCAAGTTGCTGTCATAATTATCAAAAAGTTAGAGCTTGTATAGAAATAAGAGCCAAAGTGATTAAGAGTTCATTTGCAAAACAAGCGAAGATTACAAACTTGTTTGTTTCCCCACACCTCCTTTCCACTTCAGTACAATAAAGCAAGGCATAGTTAATGCACTTTCCCCCAAAATTATTAATGCACTCAGGGGAATATGATCAGCTGAGGCTTTGGAGATCACACCACCATTTGCCCAATTATACCTAATGACAACACACTGTTCCAGCAAAATGTGTCTATTCTTTGGTACGTTACATTTCCTTTCAGCCTTTTACCTATTGACCCAGTAGTACCTCATGTAGAACAAACATTTTGTTGGCAAGTCATGTTTATAAGACCAGAAAAATCTTTTATGTTACGTTTTTAACATCTGACCAAGTCAGTGAGAAGAAAAGCTCCTTGTATGGATCATGACAAATTTTTGTGGCTTTTGTGAAACAAAGCAATAACCCAAATGTCTGTATGGTTTGGGCTATACAGATAATTCCTGTTCTCTGTTCACTATTTCTTTGTGCACTTTTCTGCTTTGATGTCAAGCATCTTAAACTATGTCTGCATTACATAGCACTTAGAGTAAATGATTACTTTCATTTTGTATTTCAAGTAGGTATATACTCACTTCATTACAGAAAATGTAATGATGCAAACCTGCAGCATCATGAGGATCAAGGCATATTTACTTCTTTTTTTTTTTCCTTTTTTTTTTTTTTTTTTGGCGGTGGAAGGGCTTGAAGAAAGCTGGTGAAATTATGTATCCCTGACTAAAACACCTAAAACATTTTTGTGTCTGCTGTGAGCGTTCATGGCGACAAGTACAGACTGATGAGTAAGGGCAGGGTAGGATTCTGATTGCTCTCACAAATTGTCTCACTAGTTATTTTTTTAATAGTTGTAAACTGCAAAAAAAAGAAATATTTTTTTCAAATGCAGAACCATATCATGGTAGTTCACTCCCATCCTTCAGCACTTTCTAGTTGGATTACTGCTGTGGTCTCCAAACCCTTTGGAGTTTAGTCTTTAAAATTTTCAACCTCATCATTACTGCTATCCTTCCTTCCAGCATTTCTCCTGAAGTACTCTCTGTATGCTGGCCTCCTTCTTGTAAAAACCTCCAATTTTGTTCTCACAAAGTTTCTTATCAGTAAATTGAACTGGGGGACTATACACGGGCTTTGTACTTCTCCTGTGGAACCTGAAAATACAGAGTCTGAGAAATGCAGCTGAGTGCACTGCTCGCTGCTTGAATCCATTTTGTCACCTCCACAGCCTTCATTTTCTGTATGCATTCTCAGAAAGATGGCAAACTTATCAGTTTTTTACTTACAGGAAAACATGAAAACATGTTTTTTCTCTTGCAGTGCATGAGAACTGGGAGCTTAGCATGCAATGTCACAAAGAGAGAAACTCATTATGCCACCAAATCATTCCTGTCTGAATATTGATCCTTTGTTCTTAAGTAAACCCTGCAGTTAATCATAATTATTCTGAGACCATTCTGGTGACTGGATCAATAATGTCTTTGATGGCCTCCTGCAGTGTTTTCCTGTCATTCCTCGGGACCTCTCTGTCACCTACCGTTCTTCCAGGTCCCAGTGCAATAACCTGCTGCAGTGATGAGAATGCTGTCAGTCCTTTCCCACTCACTTAGGACTCAGCCAGGGGAATATGGATGAGGCCTTGGATTAGAGTTTTTTGTAATCGATGTCCACATGAACTCTTAACTTTCCCTCACAAGGAGGCTGAGAGATTTCCCCCCCCATGTCAGAGTAGTCAGGCCTAGGATGATTGCCACAAATCTGCCTTTGAGCAGAAATACAGATAAATATCCAAGTTCCCTTTCTCATCCAGAGGCTCAGACTAAACCTGTCAGAGAGCAGTGAGTCTAGGGGCTCACTGAGGGATGGAGGACCAGGAGATGAGCAGCCACCATGCAGGCGGGGCAGGGGCCTCCCAGTGCAGCACCTGAGGGCACAACTGTGTGCAGGGCACAGGGCAGGGCAGATGGTGGCAGCCAGGGTCAACCAGAGCACCAGGGCCCTTTGTGGTGACAAGGTCCAGCCAGGACATCAGTCCATAGGACAGGGTCAGGTCTAGTGACAGTAACCCGGGTTACGGTTAAGTGATTGCCAGGCAGGTCTGTAGAGTCAGGACAGGTGATCTGGGCTTGGTAGACCTGGTCACAGCCTCTGGGCCTCCCCTGTTGATCCTGCTGAGGTGCTAGGGGAAGCCTGGCCTTTGGAGGCTTCTGCCTTGCCAGCTGTGCTGAGGTGTTCAGCTCCTGGGTCTCCATACTTTATTGAGTAGCCAGCCCTTGCTGTGCCCTTTTCTTACCCTTTCTCTCCTTCTCCCATTGTAAAACATGCAGCTTAGGGATGGGAAGAAATCTGAGCAGTCAGACAGTTTTAAAGATGGACTTGCAAAACAGAATAGTGCTGTGTTGTCTGCTTACCCAGAGTTAGACATGTGCTAATCTTAAATAATTTCTGAGTCTTCCTGATGGACAAGGCTGGTTGCATGCTTGTTATACAAAAGCCTTGGTCATTCAAAGATTACCTAACAAGGGTGTGGGTCTTCTGTGGGGCTTCTTAAGTTTCTCAGGGATGTGGTTTCTTCTTTTTATACTACTTTGGTGATACAAATCCCATCTTGTTCAGAAGTAATTATAGAGAAACCAACTATATGTGCTATAAGTTCCTGTAAGATCTAGTATAACTGTATCCTCATGAAAACTTTTAAGGGCATATGCCTCCCACCAACTTCAATGGTTTTAGACCACTTAAAACCTGGAGAGTAAGAAATATTTGTATTTGCCTTAGAAGTGTAAACATATAAATCTGTAATGGTAGTGTAGTAAAAAGCTTTATTCAAAGTATAACAAAAATTTTAAAATGCACATTGCCCCACACTCTCTTAGTCCTCTTCACCTGAAAGCAAAGGTGCATTCTTAGATTGTAGCTGTGAACCTTCAAGACATAGGCCAAATTAAGATTTTCTTCTGAGGGAAGGATGTCAGGTGGTAATTTGTTGTCTTAGCTGCATTATAAATCAACAGTCTTCCTATGGTTGTAAAGTACCTCTACTGAACTCAGAGCAAAAATTTTAAGATATGATTTAAAATAATTGCAAGTGAATTTTTAGTATATTACTTACCTGCAGGTCAAGAACTGAGCTTGGTCTAACATGTTCCCACACTTTGCTCTTAACGTGATTTTACTCCAAGCTTAATTCCATGCTGGTTAATTAACTGGAGTATGTCAAAGATAATTTTAGGTTAATACACTGGGACTGAACTACATAATATTGCATAGCCTTTCTGCAGAAGACAGTTAAGGACTCTAAAATATGGTGCATCCCTAGATGCTGTAAACTGACCAAGGTTCAAAGTGGGATGGACATCTTTTAAAATCTGTACAATATAATTTTAATCCTGGATTTAAATATCCCAAATTCAGATGTTGTCATCCAGATCTGAGGTCAATGACCTGAATTCATCATGAAGTCCAGCATCAGTTGTTCACCATGGGTTATTCCTCAGTTCTCCAAAGGGTATGCAGTGCATAATTCAGTTCTTCAGTCAGTCTTACTCCCTTGTTCTCTCTCATATACACAGTTAAAATGGAAGACAGGGGAGAAGTGGAAAACAAGGACTTCCTGCATTCTTGCATTTCTATTTTTTCACAGCCTGATTTGTGCTTCTGGGCAGTCTGTGAATATTCAGGTCACACAGTACCACCAAAGCTGAGCCTACCCCAGCAATCTGTTGAAAATGGAGAGAACATGCTCCGTACAAGTCTGTCCTTCACAGTCTGTTCCCTGAACCAGCTCATTTTGCCTGAATAACTCAAAGGCCTGCAGTTTCCATGTTTCTTTGTCCCAGCATTTTAGTAGATTAGAAAGTTCTTAGGTATTTTAACTGCACTTTGCAAAGAACTCTGTAAGAAAAAAATGCAGAAATGTATTTGTGAATTTGTAATAGTCAGGTTTGATTATTGACTTCTAATTGACCTGAATCTAGAGTCTTAGCTGTAAATTGGTTTGAATAAACCCCCACATTTACTACACCCCCCCTCCCCAATTTTTGTAATTCAATGTTACAAGCTTAGCTTCTCGTATAACCTTTATATGAACGTGAAGTGTGAGGTAGGACAGACACGTAGAGCAGCTGCTGACAGGAGCATGCAAACAGGCAGTGAAGCTCTTGTGGTCCGTCCAAGGATGAACACAGTCACTCTGAGTGATGTAGTGTTGAGTACTTTTACAGGGGTTCAGAGTGGTGTGCTAAGATTTGATTAATTGTCAGTGGTGACGGTGTAGCCGAGTATGCATTAGAGGGTCAGTATGAATTCCCAGGAACAACAGCAGGAGCAGTGCCTGCCCACTCCCGTCTACGCTAGAGGCGACATCACTTGGCTACCCGGTCTGAGAAACATACTGTGATTTTATTTCACCGCAGAGTCAGCCACATGGGATCCTGAAACCTCTGCTAATGATGCAGTAGTTACTGTGGCCTTCCTACTTGTCCGACAATGACCTGATACAATGACCTAAAGGTTCAGTAGGTCCCCACTTCTCAGTTCAGGCTAGTCTAGCTGGAGCAATGAGATGCGAACAGATGTCCAGCGTAATGGCAGTGTGCCGTGTCCCGGAGCTATGGTATGTGCGGTTGGCCCCGTGTGGTCCGTAAACAAGCACATGCCGGTCCCGGCCCGATCCCAGCCACTCACCTGGCTGGGGCGATGCTGCCCCTCGGAAAAGCCTTGACCCAGCGCGGAGGGGTCGGCTGTGGCGGTGTCGGGTTGTGCGGGTGTGGCGGGGGGAGGTTTGCGGGTGTGGCTGGCAGTGGGCTGTGCGGAGGGGAACGGGTGGGGCTTGCTGGTGTGGCTGGCGGAGGGGAGCGGGTTTGGCTGTGCGGGTGTGGCTGTGCGAGAGGGTGAGCGGGTGTGGTGTGCGGTTCCTGTGGACGAAGTGCGGGTTCGGAGGGGAGCGGAGTGGCGGTGCGGGTTGGTGTGGCTGTGCGGAGGGGAGCGGCGTTGGCTGTGCGGGTGTGGCGGTGCGGAGGGGAGAGGGGTTGTGGCAGGGCGGGTGTGGCGGTGCGGAGGTGGGGTTGGGCGGTGGGGTGTGGCGGTGCGGAGGCTGCGGGTGTGATGTGCGGAGGGGGAGCGGGTGTGGCTGTTGCGGGTGTGGCGGTGCGGAGGGGAGGGGATGGGCGGTGCGGAGGGGAGCGGGTTGTGGCGGGGCGGAGGTGCGGGTTCTGGGGGGCTCCGCCCAGGGTGTGTTGTCCCACGCGCCCACCCCTGCCTGTGTTCAGCCTCGGCGGAGGCAGCAGACCGCGGTGACACGTCTTTCCTCGGCCTCGACTGCGGGGGCACGCGGTTGTGCCCGTGGGCAGGCTTGTGTTGCCCTCACTGCCTGCGGGTTGCGGGGTGCACGGAACGCTGACGCGGGACCCAGTGAGCCCAGGTGCGTGAGGTGCCGACAGTGCTGGGTAGAAGGAGATTGCATACAGGTCGGGTTGCACTCGTGCCGCAGCCGTTGTGCCTTACCAAGGGGAAAAGCTGTCCAGGGTTTCATTGGCAGGCTCTGCACAGCACTGGAATCAACTCGTAATCCAGTCACAGAGCAGGATACGTGCAGGGTGTACATAGAGAAGTTGTGCAGATCAGCCTGTGAGGCCGGATGTTCTTGATGATTTTGTTGAGGATAATGCGATCTGGCCCTGATGCCCTCTGTGCCTCGGGTGCCATGCACCTGGACAGTTGGAACGGTATTTTAATAAGCACCCATCTGTGTTGGGGGTTAATCATATTTACTAGCTCGCAGAGCAACGATTATGAGGCTGACTTTCTTGGTAATGCTACATGAAAAAGACTAAACTTTTATTACTCTTTGCATTAATTGCTTTTCCCATTTTCTTAACTTCTTTTGACTGCACTGGAGCAGTTACAAGCGACCAGAGGTCTTGCAAACCGAAGCGCAATTTTCATTGTCATATTGCTTTACACCATTATCTAGTGAGTAAAGCAGCATCCATCAAGTAGTAACGAGCTGTAATTTATGAAGGTCCTATGAATTTTGGATCATGAGAGCCAAAGCCTACAGCAATTAGTACAGAGCCAGAAAATCACATGACAGCCCTTTAATCTGCTGGAATTATGCTATTGCTCTGAGGTACCTAAGGCTGGAGTGTCTGCTGCGGTGGAAATACATGGATTTTTACCTATAAGGACATTTCAAGCCCATAGTAACTATTCAAAGCCAATACTGGCATGACTGTTCCTTTCCTGCTCCTTTGACAGAGATCAGAGCCCAAGGGTGTTTGGCAGTGGGCACGCTTAGTGTTTTCAACCATGCTGCTTCTCAGACAGGCTCGTACTTTAGGTC